>JAWQRM010000079.1:0-32023 GCA_033557675.1 Coptodactyla brooksi | reverse complement strand
CCAAAAAGCAATGCTTTATTAACACGCGAAATTCCTTTTTATCCATTTTTTTCAAACTGACAAAAGTTGCTTCACTCAAAATACTATATCTCACAAACTAATAGTCTGACAGCTGTCAAATTTATACCCGTATCTTTTGAAGGCTAGGGCTAACTAAAAATCATATGGATTTAATACTAGTAGCGCCATCTATGTGTCAGCCTACGAACTTTTCAGCCTACCTGTTATGGTAGTATATCCCATCCAAGCCGTAGAAGCTTCTTGCGAGTTACCAAACTGGTATGCGGTCTCGCATTATCTTGGTGGAACACTATACCTTTTCTATTCATCAACTCTGGCCTTTTCTGTTTGAGTGCAATCATGCAATTTGTCCAGTTGATGACAGTACACTTTAGAATTGATCGTGATATTCTTCAAAAAATTTTGAAAAGAGCTCCCAAGAATTTTGTAAACTTGCCAAAAATGTTGCAAACTTTAGCAAAAAATTTTGCAATCCAGTTTTGACACTGGCATTCTCTCAATACATCTTCCCCACACACATCGACTAATTCTTATCTCGCTTGAACGCTTTTTTATCTTTTTTGTAATAAAAACACAAAATGTGTCATGTTATGTCTTATAAAATATGTTTCATAAGACAAAAAGAAAACAATTGCACAGAACCGAAAAAAATATTTTCACACCTAAACTTTGCAATATCACCTATCAGCACATGTAATGCATATACGGTTTAAAAAAAACGAAATTACACTCCGAACAACCCAATAGTTGCAACACGCAACACAGCATGCAACGAAAAATATTCAGCTCACAACAAGCTATGGAAAATAACAATTTCACCGCTACTTGTTGCTGGGGCTTCTTTGTTGCTGGCATAAACAAGCTACCATTAAGATGGTAATGTCGAAAGCATAGGTGTATACTTTGATTAATTGTAATCAACCTTGCTCAGTATGTAATAAATTATACTTTCAATTTAAAATCGGAATTTCTAATTCTTATCCGAAAATATGGTATATATTTACAATTTAAATTAAGCAAATCGATTTTATATATGAAACTTATCTGCATTAATTGAGTTGTGAGTTTCACAAATAAAATCATTTCGCTTAATTTAACTTGTAAATATATACTATCGTTTTCGGACAATGCATCTTTTTACCTTTTCACATTCATAGAAAAATGTTTGACTACTATTAACTGTTTACGAAAAGATGCACTAGCAAAGAGGCTGGTTATTTACTTTACTTTTTTTATTAATATACTCTAAATTCGTATGCTTAAAAATAATCACTTAAAAATACACGCCGATTTCAATCTTGCCACAATAAGTATTATCGCTTACAGTTAGTGTTTAGTTCCGTTCCATTATATTTTTACCTCTAAATCACTTAATGGTTGTGTTGGGTTCTAACCGTTGTATCCTGTAATATTGCTTAACTATGTCACCAGTAAGGCTCGATCTCAGAATGGATGGGATCAATTTCACGTCTAGACAATTTATCATTCGAACGTTACATGATAGCTCGGCATCATTATCAGGCAGTACTAAACCGGAGGATGTGTCTGTGGGATAGTTCCTGCCTATCATAACCCTATACATGTCATAACTTCTGATGATATCTGGATAGATAAAACTTATCGCCATTATCATGTCATTCATTATCCATTCGTTCCGATTCGACATGATGTTCCTCTCAACGTCATTCATGAGCTTCATGAAAGGTGTAGGTATGGAGCCTAGATCGTATATACGCCAGTCCAAAGCGATCAAGACCGAATGACACACCTGTAGTGGAACCAGAGTTATCGGAGTTTCAGCGTGCTGAAGCACACAGTCAACAGCCTCTGGATCCCTTTTGAAAGACGACTGAGCTATACAGTCTCCTATACTATTACCACCCATAATCCAAATCTCTTTGAACATCGAATGGGAATTTTGCATTAAGAAGGCACACGTAAATGTTAAAGGAGCAAACACCAATAGGGTTATAGAACGTGGCTTGGCAACCATATCAATAAATTTACAAAACTGTTCCGTTGTCCTGATCTGTATGTGTGGATCCCTGTTGATGCACATGTTCCCAAAACCGTCTGCACCATAACACATAATAAACTCTTGATCTCTGAGGATAGGACGGTACGATCCTTCAAAAATTGGTATCTCGGTGCTCGCGTTTAACACCGTCAAGATTCTAACTAAATTATAACACGTTTGGTGCCTAACAGCGTTTCCAGCTGAGCAAATCACTGCAACAATATGTATAATCCCAATTTGCTGTGCAGCAACTAGAACAGCAAGGGCATACGCATCATCAATTCCTGGGTCCACTTCTACTACTACGTCCTGAACATTCCTCATCTTTTACGCTGGGTACGTCCACTCACGATTACATAAATATAAAAGAAATGTTTAACTTAATAATTTGTCATTTTTGGCAGTTACAGTACCTACATGAAATTTACGTTTGTCATTTGCAAATGACAACCACTAACATAAATCAGTGAGTTACGATACAACTATATTACTCTATACACTATCGGAAGGCGTTTAACGAATATCCTGTGACGTAGTGGCCAGGGAGCTTGGCGAACCTTGGCAAAGGCGAACAAATACATTCGGTTTACGCGGCTTTATAAATGGAATAACGTAAAAATTAGGTCGAGCACAATTCATTTGTCTAGTATGTATGATGCTTAATGTGAAAGTGAAGCTCGCGGAGGACTGATGAATGCATTTTATGACATCCATCTACGTCTGCACGAAATTGGTCACTCACTCTGTTTCTTTCCAACTCTAATTATTCTACATATTTTCGTACACTTTCCGTCTCGATTATTCTTTAATTCGCGAACGACAAACTTCCAAAGCTACTACTATCGCATTAATTCATTCATTATTGCCTTCAGGGCCTATAGTGCATACGACGTTCTGGTTGATCATTTAGACAACCAGAAATTTTTAATTTGGCGTGTAGAACCCATTTGTATTAGGAATTTCTTCATAAATACTTTACCATAACAGAAAATACTATTGGTGACTCCGGTTGTTATATAGGTTGATTAGTTTTATATACAAGTCGACAGCAACACGTTCAAAGCGAACAGTAAACAGTGTTTATTGACTACATTTTGTTGTCATTTGTCAGTATTTGGTCACATCTTAATGTCTCATACAATATATTAATTTTTAAAATTGTATTTTAATTTAGGGTACTTTATTCTTGTTTTTTTTTTTGCACATTTATTCGCCGGAATTTCTTCAACAGTATTGTTATACAGTGTTGGGCAAATGTGTGGAATCAAGTAAATATCTCTGGAATTTTTAGAGACTGTTTAGGGATTGTAAGATATTAAGATTTAATTTTCCTTTTGTAAATTGAATATTTTGGGATTCGCTCGTCTGGCATGACCTCACTTTTATTTGTTTTGATTTTGAAGCTTCTAACTGAAATATTGTTACCATAATTACGAGAATGAAGTTCACCCTTATTGTAGTCTATTTTTAAATTAGGAGTAACGCATTAGCCATGTCATCAAAATCGCTTCGTTGTGAAGCTAGGTTATTCTTAAAAGCGAGCAAATAAATGTCAAAAGAAAAAAATTAAACCTTATTTTTATTTCAAGAAAGTGTGAAGTTGAATGCAAATATAGCAAATGCATTTGTCATTTGCTTTATCATCGTTTTAAAGTCTGTTTTATAATTATCAAAATAAATGCAGAGTCATCTATATATGTAGTATCGTACTACTCGTTCGCACCTTAAAATTTGATCTCTAACGTGACTCCTTATTTAAAAATAGGCTGTAGTAGATTTGCTATACTCATATACTCCTTGATTGCGAGAGATATAGAATTGCTTTGCATATAAAACGATATCTTGTTGCTTTGTTTACATTTACTTCAGTTAATTTTTTATGTCTACGATGCTTGATTTGTGTATGTACTGTAACATTCAAAGAAAGCAGTATTTGAATGTTACATGTTGTGGTTTCCTTGGAAGGAGGTTTTTCATTGTTCCATAGTTGCGTTTCGTATTTGTCGGGGTTTACAGGTAGGCTCCGAGTGCATAATACACCGGAAGAATTACGTAGTGCTCATTGTTTTACATCCTGCAATAGGACCCACCCCATCTTCACTGATACCGAGCCAGCTTGATATATTTTGTGAAGGTACGAGTGTTTCCGGCACCTCCGCCAAATTTTGGCCTCACATAATCAATGTTTACAATACATACAATACAAGTAACACTATGGATACTACCTTTGGCTTTGGCAACCAAAATTGGTCACCGAGATCGTATAGCCTAATACTGTTGTACATCTTTCTTTGGGGCCATGTAAAGAAAAAGGTATATGCGGACAAGGCATAAACAGCTGAACACTTCACCAAAGAAGAGTGGCAAAAGAATGACGTCATTCCGGATAAGTCACAGCAGTCAAACATCGCATTTCACACAAGTTCGGAAGGTGTTTGTTCCATATTCAAATAAAAATATCCACAAAACTAACAAGATTTGTAACAGCACTTTGTAAAAACGAACTCACTACTACGCCAAAATTTGAAGAAAGGATGCTCGACGCACGTTTCGCTAATCAAGTTAGCATCATCAGGAGCAATGAAAGACTAACTGCTAACTAACATAAGACGCTATATATACTAAAAAGGCGACGCTTAATTGATTATTAATTGGTTTTCACAACTAATAGGAGACAAATTAAGCGTTTCCTTACCTTATTCCCACTACCCGTTTATACAATATCTCTTCGTACAGCGTTTCCCGTCACCGCGTTATCTAGCCTAAGGATACAGAGCCCTTGGCCCTACCCTTTACAACTGCCAACCCGTCCAGCGTTTCCTATTAAATCTATTAAACCAAGCCTAACAAAAGGCTAATCGTATTGGCCCTCTGTCTTTATTAAGTCTATTCATACATTTAACAATTTCTATGCTTTCAAATGCACCCAAGAACTTATTGTTTGATATATTTCTAAGCAGTTTTATGTTTTCTACACTTATCCATATTTTAAGTGAGGCATGTGCTCTTTGAATCTTGTTTTGACTGACCTGATTTCCCAACGTATATTCCATTTTTTTCAACATATCTATTTTGTCTATAGAATTACCCAACAATACGTTAAAAACATTGTCTCTTCTCAAATTTTGGCGTTATTACTTCGTTTTTATTTTGTTACAAAGCCAAAGGTTCCAAACCCTCAACTTTACAGCACTTTGTGGCAAAAGATAAATCATTCAATAGAAACAATGCAATTGCTAACTTTATTTATTTGCTGTATATACACTTTTTTCCTTTGACATAATTTCCTAATACTGACTAAATTATTCGATCCGCCATGTTGTTTCATTGTTCTGCAAACGTGTGTTCTCAGCGAATACTGACCTCGGTGCTGATTGTTATGGCTTAGATACCTATGCAAACTCCATCGCTCTAAACTATTCAGTTATAAATCTATCAGAATCCACGCACACGTTCTGTGCTATACAATCCGTAACTCGGGATTTAAATGCTTTAGAATCCACGGATATTATCAGCTTAACAGCTTTTTTAGGGTTATTTTTCGACTCGTAAAGTAGTCCCGATCGTATCGTCGTAGGATAACTCTTGTTTACAGATAACACGAACGTGTCACACCTAGTCACTATCTCCGGAAATGCGAACACAGTTGCCATAATCGCATCAGGCATAATCCACTCATTTCGATCGGACACTATGTTTTTCTCGGCAACATTCATTAATTTCATGAACGGTACCTTGATATGACCAAGTTCGGCTTGTCTCCATTGCATAGAGATGAACACTGTCTGACAAATTTGCATAGGGACTATAAGAACAGGAACTTGACTATGCCTAAATATCGCAGACACTGCCTCTGGATCTCTTCTGAAAGTAAATTGCGATATACAGGATTCCGGATCGTTACCACCCATGATCCATACCTCCTTCACGTACTTATGGGTACCCTGCATTAAGAGGGCTGCAGATAATGTGACCGGAGCAAAGACTAACAACGTTACACTTTTAGGCTTACAAGCTACGTCTATAAAGTGGGCGAACTGTTCTGTCGTTTTTACCCTGCCATTAAATTCTTTCGGTCTGTTCGCTCCACCGAAAGCGTCCACACCGAAGTTTGTCGTATACTCTTGTTCTCTAAGAATTGGACGGTAAGCGCCTTCGAATATAGGTACATCTGTAGCGTTTAGCGCCTTTAAAATTCGCAACAGGTTGTAACACGTTTGCTCCCTAACCGCATTACCTGCGGAACAAAGTATGGCCAGGATATGAAGAATTCCAATGTTCTGGGCGGCCACTAAAATGGCAATCGCGTAAGCATCATCTATGCCCGGATCCACGTCCAACACCACATCTTCGACCATTTCATATATTTCTTCCAAACAAAACCGATGAAGATATTGTAATAGATTATAAGTATAAAATAAAAATTTGACATTTCTGACACTTCCTGACAACTATTGACTTTTAATGGACATTATTTTGTCCAATTTGGCAAAAATAACATTTCCCTACATTATATTTTTATTTTATTGCTCGTTACTCAAACACACATGAAAAACAATCGTTTTCCATAAATTTTCAATAAATGAATCACTTATCAAAGGATAGCCAACGTTTGTTGTGCCACTGTATTTATATCATCATTGTCTATATATTATGTAGTCTGCCAGTACAACTGCATTTATGATTTAGAGCTACAGTAATCACTTTGAAAAAAAAACTTTTTTTTTGTTTTTCTTTCTATTCCGTAGAGGGTTAAAGTTTCTTCAAAATATTATTGCACCAAATTAAACTAGAAAAAAATTTTCCTATATTTTTTGTATGCAATGTTTTTTCTAAGATGAGGAATTTTAATATACCAGTAAAATTAATTTTAGCGATATATTGAAATTCCATCATAGGAGGGCGAAAACGTGATCCAAAAAAGAAAATTAATCCTCTACCGAATACAAGGGAAAAGCCGAAACAAACCCGATTTTTTCATGGTTTTTGACGTAAAACTTTTTAAGCAGACCACATACTAGGTGTCAAAGTTGAAATTCACGTTCAACACCTACAAAAACATAAAGGAAGGTAGACAAAAAAAACTTCTCCAAAACTTTCCAGGCAGAAGCCTTTTCTTGCCTAAATTTACTGGACTATTATTGGGTGACGTAATTAGGGAAAAGGTAACTTGCTCAACAGCATTTTTGTTCTTAAAACTTTCGTTTTATATACCTGAAAGGACGAGATAACACAAACATGGGCAGATCTGCACAAACTCCCCGAGTTTAATAAAACTCCCATTCGGTACAGTGGAAGAGGTTTTAATATTTTTAGGACGAAAAAATAAACAAACGTCCAAAACAGCTTGAACAGCTTACGTGTAAGATTAACAATTTCAAATTTTTTGAAACCATACTTCAATATCCTTAGGCCAGGAATGCCTATAGCTTGTGCTATACCAGCACGTGTCTTTGTCAAATTGCACACATGTAGAAGGTATGCTGCTTGCACAGCAATTGATTTTTTGATATGCAATTTGCAATCTCAATCATCGCTGACTTCATTCAGTAAGCCTTGAGCAACCTCCAATTGTCACTGCTTTTGATAGCAATTCAACGACTTCAGGACAAATTTTGCAACGAAAATGATGTGCAATATAATTAGGAATCGCCCTGAGAGAGATACATTTTTGATGTTTCATTGGTTGTTGATATGCTGTGGTACCCAGGGCATTTGTCATCTTCAACATCTTCACGACCCTCTTTATAGAAAATATTTGCACCACTTGTAAACCCTTGTCTTATTCATAGAAGACTCGCCAAAAGCAACATTCACAACAGTCATTTCCGATACGGTGGTGTACTTTAACCTAACCCGTAATAAGCACATCAAAACAACTGTGACTTTTTCGACATTCAACAATACCTACCAATAGCAACATGCCTTAGGGACAAGTGTGCCAACACAGAAAAGAAGATTGGCAATTTGATTTATGCAACCGGCGGACTTAAAAAATTCATTTGATTATGAATTTCAATGTTTGCCTACGGCTTATAATCCGAAAAATTTACGAATATTTAAGCAGTTACAGAAATGCCTAAACCTGTATATATGTGATATAATACTGCTGAAGAAATCGCGTTCAATAATGGTAACGAAAAATGAAACTAAACTTAATACTGTTACATAACTTAAATACTATTACAACTGGTGTGTATTTTGAAATAAGTCTATCAGTGAATTCGAAGTATTTTGCCTGCTTGACGAGCACTTGGTTTCTATTCTTATTGTTAGTTGACAAGTCTCAGCATTTGCGCTATTTTCAAGACTGGTGTCATTTACGTTGTTGTATCTTATATACATATAGTAGGTTATTATTTTATAGCAGGACTTTTATGGGTTGGAATGTAAGAAGGGGATTCTTATTAACCTGAATGTTAATTGCTGGGTTTTTTTAATTTCTATAATTTAATTTCTATATCTTTTATAATTTTTTGATTGTCAAGGAGCTCGAAAATATTCATTTTATTGTTTTTAGTTAGGGCTTTTATGACCTAGAAATTGTACTCTATACTTTCAGGTAGGTGGGAATTTTTGTATTGATGGTCTATTTAATTGTAGTCAAATTTGTTGTTTCTATAGGATTTTATGTGTTCGTTATATCTGTCCTTGAATTTTCTGCCTGTTTGTTCTATACATTTCATATCACATGTACTACATTGGATTTTATATAGGTCCGGAATTCAATATTTATGTTTTGTTTGTTGAATATTTTAAAAACTAAACAGAAATATTTAAAAAACTAAATACACGAAATCCTATGAAAATATCAACCTTGACTATAATTTCGCAGATCATCAATACAAAAATTTCCACCTACCTGAAAGTATAGAGTAAAGTAAATTTAAAATAAAATGCAGTTTGAGAATATATTGTTTAAAAAAATAAAATTCCTAACGTTCCACAAATCATAGGTATGTTATATACTTATATGACTATTAAATCTAAATGTTATACGTAAGAGTTTTCGTTGTAGTAAATTAAATACTTTTTCTGGGTGTATAAATGTTTTCACTTTGTTTTATTCGGGAAATATTTGATCGAATACCACTCGTGCATAAACAATAACCGATAATTCTGCATTTAAGCGTTATTGACTTTAAAAACCTCATCCGTTGATTATCATTTTTGTTTTAAAAAAGATGAGAAATGCTTTAACTGTAAAACATAAACTCATATAATTTTTGTACAAAATGCTTTCGTGCAAAGCAATGAAATCATTTTCGATCTACTCGTGGTATTATAGTTGGATATTTGGTACAAGATATCCCGTAAACATAATGCACTTATCGCGTAATTAAAGAGGTAATTGCAGCGTAAATGTCAAAAAGAGCGGTAATTACCCCGGAGATATCATTAAAAATTGGCTGTGAAACGTTAGCTTGAAAATCGTCTGCTTAGGGACGGATAAAGATGCTGATGTTAATTAAGCCGTTTTCTTGACAGCCCTCAGGACTCGAATTTAGCGAAATTTTCCCCGAAAATTCACATTTTTTACTTTCTTTTACTTATATGGTGTAATTTTGTTTTAAAAAAATCGATATTGAGATTTCGAAATATCTTGATGAATTAAACAATTCTAAGCCTAACTAGCACGTTTTCGCCGGTTCGTCTGTCTGTCCGTATGTTTGTGAAGCCGGCCAAAAGTAAAAAAATATATTTTAGAATTTTGAGAATATTGTTCCTCAATAAAATTCCTACCTCGTATACTTGAAATACTATTTCAGTTCAAAATTACGCTATACACGGAAAAGGTGTAAATGTTGCAGATAATGCAGATTTTGATGTCAGTGAAATGAAATACCTGCAAAATGGACTTTCTTCCTGAAAGCACATACATTTGAAAACAATTGTAATAGTGTCTTTTTTATGTACAACATTTCTGTTTTTGGTTTGAAGTTTCGTCTTTAAGACACGATAAATATTTCAAGAAATTTTATTTTCAAGTGTTCAAAGAGTTATATGTACCCTCATATTCCAAAATGAAGTTAGTACCATCTTTTAGCCTGTGCCTTTTTCTTTCGAATGGTGAAAAAATTAACTGTGAATAGCTGCGGATGCGGTTTTGAGATAAGTTTTTGTACAAGCGTTCTGCGTAGTTTGTTTGGATTCTGAGCGTCCCAAGTAGGAAAACTAGACACTCTGCAACAATCTGTTGAGGCCTACCCGTGAAACTATATGCCAACATCAGCACGTAAGCTCTTAATTCACAAGCCAAAAATGAAAGTTTCTGCTTTGTTAGCAATAGGATAATTATGCGATGATGCTCAAGAAGCACGAAATGAAGGCATTAAGAAATTTTTCCGTGGATAAGGCTGAAGATTTTTCCGAATCCATTCCTAACATTAAAAAACTGTCACAAAATCCGTTCAAATCATTAACGCCAGAAGAACTCTTATAAAGTACAAAGCGGCATGTAATCGATAATCTTCATAACATTAATACACCAATATTCAGCGATCTTTTACTTTTTTTTAAATCCCGTACGACATTTCGAACACGCGATTTCTTTCTGTTATTTCAAATTCAGATTCTTAATCAGCAACCTCAAAAAAAACCCAAATATACCTTTCACAAATTCCCTCTTCGACCTTGAAAATATTAGATTGTTTGGAAAGTAATTTCGTTTTTTCGTAGTATAAACAAAGAGACACACAATCAGAAGGTGCCAGATCTGGAGAATATGATAGGTATGGTAGTACATCCCATCCAATCTGTAAGAGGCTTTTGGCGAGTTATCAAACTGGTATGAGATCTCGCACTATCTTGGTGGAACACTATACCTTTCCTGGCATTGTCGTGGCATTGTCCCAAAAATTCTAGAAAGAGCTCTCAAAAATTTTGTAAACTTGCAAAAAAATTTGCACATTTTTGCGAAAAATCTTGCAAAGTAGTTTGCAACAAATTTTGCAGACCAGTTTGCAAATTGCAAAAATTTGCAAAAATTTTGAACAGATCTGCCAAAAATTTTGCAAGCTTTTGAAAAAAATTTTGGAAACCAGTTTGCGAAAAAATCATGAAATTTGTCCAGTTGATGACAGTACACTTAAGAATTGATCGTGGTATTTCTGGTATTCTGTCAATATATCTTCTCCATACTCATCGACTAATTCTGTTCTCGCTTCAACGACATTTTTACCTTTTTTCTAATAAAAAAGCAAAATATGTCGAAATTGCTGGTTTTGATTTTCTATGTTTCATAAGACACAAACAGAAAACAATTGCACAGAACCGAACAAAATATTTTCATACATAAGCTTTGCAATGTCAACTATCAGAATATGTAATACATATACGGTTGAAGATGAAGTCGGCTGGTTAAAATACAGCTAACACCTTTACTGCGAAAAAACGAAATTACTTTCCAAACAACCCAATATAAATATGCGATCCTACGCCAAAATCTGCCATATAATCAATATTCAAGAGCGTTGGGTTATTATTTGGAACCTAGAACACCATAATTCAAGAAATTGGTATATAACAAGAACAAGGAACATACCAACAATACTTTGAATCAAAGAAACAAAAGGGCATTAAAACGGCCCCACCGAAAAGTCAAAGATGAGAAACGAGATTACAGAGGAGGGTGAAAACGCCATCTTCAGTGATATAAAATATGTTTATTCTTTAAGTCTACACTTAAGGTTACTGAGCTAAAGACTAGCCCAGCCATATTCATCATTGGGATCTGTACCTTCTGGTTGTCCTTCCTTTTCTAGCATTGGTGATTTAAAGGATGGTATGTGAGTCTGATTAATCGTTTCCAATAAACGCGTCTTATATGCATTGCAATCTAATTCGGTTATAACTTTAATGTGTCTTTTCTTTTTCTTATTCGGGATCCGAGTCAATAATCCAGTCTTCTTGCTGGTAGGAAACTGACGATTGATCACAAGGAACTCCATGGACGAGTTAAGGACCATCTCGGGAAAGGCGAACGCTACAGCCATGACAGCATTTGGCATGATCCATTTCTTCTTGACGCACATGTTTCTATGTTCCACCAGGTTCATTATCAGCATAAACGGTAGTTTCAGAGAGCCCAACGTTTGTGATCGCCATACCATGGAAACCCTCAAATCGCGGGTCAATTTCCAAGGGACTAATGTTATAGGTGCTTTCAGACGTTTGAGTACTACACTCACAGCTTCTGGGTCTCTTTGAAAAGTCCAGTAAGCGACTGGGTAGTCAGGATGATTGCCACCCATAATCCATATTCCTTTAAAGAATCTCTGTGTGCTTTGAAGAATAAAACCTGCTGATAATGTCAAAGGTGCAAAACATAGCATCGTCAGCTTCCTCGGTCTAAATTTTGTCTGAATGAAATGGCAAAAGTCTTCCGTCGAGTTTAACTTTAGAGCAGATGTCGGTTTATCGAATATATCTCCGAAACCATCCATACCATAATGACGAGAGTAGTGCTGAGACCTAACGATCGGGTGCCGAGTACCTTCAAATACCGGGATATCGTAAGCATTTAACGTTATCAAAACCCTCACCAAGTTAAAGCAAGCCTTCTTTCTCGACGTGTTTCCTGCGGAACATACTATAGCGGCTATTCTCAGTATACCAAGCTTTTGAGCACCAATCAACACGGCTAGTGCGTAGGCATCGTCAATGCCTGGATCGACGTCCACCACAACATGTTCCGCCATGGCATAGCCTTTTGTAGAATTTCAAAAAATAAATGTAAAGTACATCTATAGATGTCATTTTTGACATTACTGTGACATCAATGTGAACATACAAGAAACAAGGACAATATGTTAATGATTCATGCAAGTTTTACCATTCTCTGTCTGATGAGTCTTACCGGACGCAATATCGACTCAAAGCCTCTGGCGATTCCCAAAATTATAATCTGCTGATGTTTCCTTTTATGAGATGATGACTATAGCAAGCCAAGAAAACGATTAGATTTCTGCGTTCTACAAAAGTTGTAAGCTAGTATCAAATAATGTTGCAATAGAATATATATCGTTCGGAAAGGTTTTGATTTGTTGATAATTTGTTTGTGGGTGGAATTGAAAAATAGAGCAAGATGGCGACATCATTTCATGGAACTGCTGGAGCGAAAATATATAAGAAAAAGAGAATAATAACAGTATGCCTCGCAGAAAACTGCGAGCCACGAGTAAAATAGAAATTCATTGTTTATGTCCCAGAAATAATGAGGAAATAGGTATGGATCAACCAAAAGATGCAATGCGAAGCCAAAAGAAGTAAAAGTTCCGGGCCAAGGGTGGATAGCTGGAGATATGTTGAAAACTGTACAGGATGCAGCGTTGCAAAAGTTGAGACAAACAGTGAATGAGCCAATACAAGGAATACCACCAGAGTAATGGCAAAGAGGTATCATAACAAAGATCATTAAGGAAAGAGACAGCGAATAATGCCAGGACTACAGGGGAATTGCACTGAATAATACGGTTACCGAAACATATGCAGGAACCACAAGTACGAGACCGAGAGCAGAATTAGAGGAATCAGCAGAAGAAATAACATTTAACTTCAGAACGCTAGAGAAACATCGAGTAAGAGAAAAAACATGAAAGAAAGGAATCAATAAAGAAAAGAATTCGCCAGAACCTCCACTAAAACACCGACACAATCACAAGACCTCCCTTCGAGCACGACAGACTCTGGATTACACAGAGTACTCTGAGCTCCGGCCCCGCTCAGTGAAGAAGGGGTAGGCGCTAAATTAAGAGATGAAGGGTGAGCGGCACGTTCTCGTAAAAAAACCAGACTCCCTATATACGTAATCCACCTGACCCGACGACGAAAACAAAACGTCAATAAAAGAAATCTTTAAACTCACTCGCAGAGAAATGTTTCACTGTTACGCCAACAGATATCGGCACTATCTTGAACGTAATAGGATACGTTCGAAAAATTGACCCCTTTAAAGTACGTCAAACAAAATCAAATTATAAGTGCTTTGCATGCAAACCACCCCAATATCTCCCGCAATAACAAGTAAGTGAGCAAAATGACTCCACCAATCAGGGTAATCGACCTAAATACCTTTTATAGTTACGACAAAGCAAAAAATATAACGTAAAAAAAGGAAATGGTACAAATAATTAAGTGAGGTTAAAATCGTTAGCGATAATCAAAATATATAAGAAAAGCAAGCAGGAAGTTAGGAATGATTCCAACAAACAGGTAAGTGGTAATAATAAGTGATTACAAACAAAATTTATACAAGAAATTCGACATTAAACTACTCCTTTCGTAGATTACGCTCCGGGTTCCTTCGAACTGCACGGATAGCAGCGTAATCGATGTTACAATACGCCCACACACTGACGTTGATCTCGACGCTAATAGACGCTGCCACCACGTAATAGTGTGCCAAAAGAAGGACGATGCAACAAGATGTCGCAAAAGATGGCGCCTCAAAAAGGGCTTCAATAGAGATTTCGTAAAAAAGACCTAAGAAAAAACATAAAACACGACTCTTAGGAGAAAAATACGCCTGAATTCCTTTACAAAGATAGATAAATCCGACACGCGGTCGAGGGGACATTATCAGGATCCAAAACCAAAGTCACAAAATACCAAAACGACTGAACGTCCCCAACTCGAAGTAGCAAAGTGGTTATTCTGCGACCAACGCGTATTGAAACGTCTTCCAAGACTTTGTACAAAATCCAACTTACGCAGTCTTCTCTATCTGGATTACGATGGCAGCAACAGCCAAAGTACTCTACGGTGGCTGACGTAGAAAAAAGAACTTTCAAGAAGAAAATGCTGCTTATATAGCTGGAAAACAGGTACTATATCCAACTTAAACACACACTGAGAAGATCAATTTCCCTAGATGAATCGACCCAATAAACTACAGGAACAAAACAAGAGTAAGAAAATAATTTGAATCAAAGAAAACTACCGCCAAATGTAATCAAACGAAGTATAGACAATAGAATGATAGACAGCGCTTATCAGCTCTACGCGACGTTAGTAAGGAAACAGAAATCTGCACAGCGACGCTACAGTCGAGTTCGGGAAACCAACACTAGATATCGGCGCGAATACCACATTTAACGAAAAATTCACCAAAGTTAACGAAAACGACACGCTTAAATTCACGACTGCTAACAAAAAGAAAATGTTTGAAACGAAACTATTTCAAAACACAACGAACTACGTAAGAACAAACCAAGAAGAATCTGACAAACTTACAAATAACACTGGGAGTGAAACAAGGGTGCATCCTGGGCGCACTATTATTTTGATTGATGATGAATAAAGCAATTAAGCAGTCAGTTATAATACTTAAAAGGTTAGCTGCACCATGCACGGAGATTCAAAAATCTGGATTATGTAATGCCAAAAGAGATGGAAGACGTAAAGAAGTACTGCAGGAAAGAATAACAGCTGGAAGAAAATTCAACGACATTAAGAAAATAAAAGTGCAGGTATTTAAGAAGATAGTAACTACCATATTTATACACGAATCGGAAACAAGGACAGTGACACAAAGACAGAGAGGTGTAGGTACAATTTAAATGGATATATAGAGCTTTGTAGAAGCGGGATTGCTTCATTCAAGTGTTTATCCATTCATCATCAACTTAAATAGCTATCAGATATATATTGTATAATATATTTGTAAAATCTGCAAATTATCAATAGCGTACAGGACGCATTAGATTAATCTAAAGCGTTTATTTCAGTTACATTTGCAGACTATATATTCCATAAAGGCAATGACACTTTGTGAGTTAGAATTAAACTTTTTACGAAGTGAAACATATTGATTATGAAATCTAGACTAGAAATAATTGACCAAAAATAATCTTACCATAAAATATTTATTTTGTATTACAATAAAATTATTTTTTACACCTTATGAAAACCTAACAAAATATTGTACTTCTCCAAAATATTCAACGTCACTAAGAAAGATACGGTGGTGGTCCTAGCCTGTTTGAATCTACATAATCGCATTGTGTTAGAGACTCCACGAGGCGTTCCAAATATAATTTAGGGTCTACCTTAGTAATTATCCTTATATTCCTTTTCAATCCTCGCGAGTACATAACCATCCCCGATTGGGCGCTAGTCGGGTAGCTGGTATTCACTATCACACTGGCCCATTCGTACTTCTTCACAAGTTCGGGAAAAACATACGAAGCCGCCATTATAACATCGTTCATGATCCATTCACTTCGATCGTTAACAATGTTCCGTTCTGCGGTGTTCATCATCTTTATAAATGGCATTCTGATTTTGGCCAACACGTTCTCCCGGTAGTCCATCCTAATGTAAATGGCCTGTGATGTTGCTAGCGGTAGTATTGTAACTGGCACGTGGCCGTTCATCAAAACTGAAGAAGCGGCTTCAGGGTCCCTTTGAAAGGACCACTCTGTGATGCATGAATCCAAATCATTACCTCCCATCGCCCATATTTCCTTTACTAGTTTATTGGTGTTATGTAATAAAAATCCAGCTGTTAAAGTCATTGGTGCAAAAACCAGTATTGTCAAGGATTTTGGTGTAAAAGATGTTTCTACATAGTGACAAAAATCTTCTGTGGAGCGCAAACTCATTTTCTGCTTGAACGGCTTAAAAACATCACCAAATCCATCAGCACCGAAAGCATTGGAAAAATCTTGTTCCCTTAGTATGGGGCGATAAGATCCCTCGAATATTAGCAGGTCAGTCGCGTTCATAGTTTTTAAGATCCTTTCTAAATTGATGCACGACTGTTGCCGGAAAGTGTTTCCGGCTGAACAAAGAATTGCAACTATCTGAAGAATGCCCAGCTTGTGTGCCGCTACTATTATTGCTAAAGCATATGCATCATCTATGCCAGGATCTACGTCTATGACAACGTGCTCGACCATTAATACTACAGCTTTTGGGTGAAAAGTCCACAATGTACCATTATCTCAACAAATATACAAAAAATGTCGGTGAATTGTCATTTTTGGCAATCCTCTTGAGCTATCAATAATTGACGTATTTTTATGTTGGCATGCTTGGGGACATGCGATATGTCTATTTATAGTGTAGATTATTTTTTTGTAAAAAGACTTCCACAGGATCTTCACATGACATACTCCACAGGTTCGTAATTCGAAATAATTTGAGAATATATTGTTAAAGTAAAAAAGATTATTTTTACTCTATACCCCTTTTATATGTAACTATGCAACCTTTGTATGGCGCGTTTCAAAAAGTTTCCAGTTGCAGTTGGTGGTGATTTTCAAATGTATGTCTGCACTGCATACGAAACTTGCTGACATTTGGAATTTCAGAAATAAAATGTAACCTACAAAAATACACAATTTTTATTTGTGTTGTTTATTTCACACAGAACACTATTTGAGTTCATAACAAGTGCTGGAAATGCACCACCTTCGTGAACACACGAGGCGAGCTCTACGTGTAACTCCATCAATCAAATTCTTTTTGCCATAGGAAAAAATCAAGGGGATTTAAGTCGCAAGATCTCGGAGGCCAAATGGTTGGTGTATTACGCCTAATTAATCGGTGGTCAAAAAACTCCTGCAAATACCGAATTGTGGCCCGTACCGTGTGAGCTGGTGCCCCATCCTACTGAAAGTAACCGAACTGCAACTCGTCATCGTGCAATTGGGAAATGAATTCGTTGAGAATTTCTTTCCGATATCGTCATGGTTTGACTGAAGAATATTTGTCCAATCAAGTGTCGTCGGCTCAAGCCTATCCAAACGCCTGTTTTTTGTGGATGAAGAGGAGTTTCCGTGAAACAGTGCTGATTGTCAGTACTCCACATTCTCATATTTTGGGAGTTTACATAACTGGATAAATGGAACCAGGCTTCATCATAAAAGTTCCGATTTAAATTGAAAATCAGCAGCCAAATTCATCTCTAATGCGAAGAGGAAGACGGGAGCTACCTTCTTTTCTCTGTACGCTACCAGTTGAAATAAATTTACAGAATGCATCAGAGTATCGTAAAAATTTGTATAAACAACCGCTAATTCAGGAACATTTTCTTGAAGCTTGTTCAAACAACCACATACGGAATAATGTCATTCACCATCAATTTTGTTTCCCGTTCGAAAATACGCTTCTACCATGAATGCTTTGTGAATTTGATTGAAAACTATTGAGCAAAGTATAAATTAACAGCAATAATAACATTGTCAAAAATTTTATGATTTGGCATCGGTTAAAGTGACAAACAGTAATAACAGATCTGTCAATTAAAGACGTGACTTTTTTTACATAGCCTACCTTAAATGGAAATCTTTTGAAACGCACAATAAGTTCGTCGATGTGGTTACAATGCATAGCATCTGCCATTTCTTCTCATGATAATAGTAAAATACGGCAAATAACAAATGATATTTTTGACCATGCCAGGAAACGATTTTAAGACCGGAAATGTTTTTCGGGTGAGCATTTTCCGGTACCATACAGATTTTAAGTCGCGCCCGCGCTATGTACTGGGGGGGAAGGGCCTGTGTTTTGAACGGTTAGAAGGTCAGTCGCGTCTGGCACGTCGATGAGGGTATGTTGTAAAGGGAGAATATCGTACTTACGTAAAACAAAGATCTTAGAAATATCTCCTTTTAAATGTTATTGGCAGTAAATGTTGATTGCACAAAATAAACATAAATCTGTTCCTATAAAAGGAAAATAAAATAGATTCTTCAAACCCCATTTGAACATAAAAAAGAATACTAAATTAAACAAATTACAATAGTGGCTCAAATAGGCCGCCCTGAGATGCCAAACAATAACTTAATCTATCATACAAATTCCGCGAATGTTGCGGATAGCAGAAAGTATTTGCGTATCTAACAATTCTACGTATTTCCAGGAAGTTAAGATCCCATCTGGTCAATAAGAAAAGGGCCTATTAAATGGTCACCAAGAATTTTAGTCTAAACGTTCAGTTTTTGCGGATATTGAGTACGAACAGGAAAATTTTTATGCAAATTTTCCCGAGACCAATAACGAACAACAGCAGGATTGTGTTTTCCTTGCAATGGAAAAGTAGATCCATCGGTGAAAACAATATTTTGAATAAAGTTTTCATCCTCATTTGCCTTTTCCATTACTCGCTCACAAAGTCCATCCTTCGAATATTATCCTCGGGAAAAATCTCTTGACTTATAAACAATTCCCCGTTCATACGTTTGGATGATTTTGTTTTGTCTGCTTCTACAGCAGCACAAATCATTTCGTCCCTTTTAATTTTTTTAATTATGTTCACTAGAAGTATATGTACTCTGTGTGCTAACCAACGGAATAATGTCCGTAATGCCACGATATCAGCAATATGATGAAGTGGGGGTACTGCGTAACCCTCCATTATTATTCGCTACAACCCTTCCCTCTGCGTCCCACTGACTATGTTTTGGCAAATATCCTCGTGTTGGAGGCGCAGCTTAAAACCCGTATGGTACCGGAAAATATCCTTGACCTGTAAATTAGTTTCAAAGTCATATTTATAAATTTTATAATTATAAATATGACCCAACAAATGGACAAGCGAAAAAGAAAATTAAGGACAATGCATAAGCGTATAATATATTACAAAGACGTCATAAGCGACACGTTAAAATTATTATACGAGATAAGAAGCCAAAAGTTGTGATAACCATGGAAATAAACACATAACGCGAATGAAAGGAATAGGAGTTAAAACCAGAAATGGGATATAATACATAAAGACGTCCATAAAACAACACGGATATAACATAGGGCACTGTTAAGAATCAAATAAAAGGTCAAGGAAAACGTTCGTGGCGATCGATGCGCCTCAGCTGCAGATTTCTTCAAATGGAAGAGATAATCAAAAGTTCCCGCAAATGGAACGGCTCAAATTCGATATTTTCGCACACACAAGAATATATTATACTGCTAAAAATTCACTAATATTTCAAGGTTATGTTCTTAACAGATGTGGAACCTTACGATAATGACATTTTACATCCGACAATTTTAATCATAACTTACTGGTGATGCCAACCTTTCTCCAACAGCGGAAACTTATTTGTACACCTAATAGAAAACATAAAGAGTTTAGAAAGCAAACATATATCAGAAAATATAGGGGAAAGGTTTAAAGCTGCTGCTTTAAAGCAGGAGTTAATATATTTAATCCCACAAAGTTGTTATTGTTTATAATTAAAAAAAAGTTTTTGTTGTGCAGTTGTTGAGAAGAAAGTATTGAATTTATCATATTTACAGTAGGTATTCCGTCTTAAATTGTAAACTAAGAACTAAACACTTTATTTCGAATTACTCAACAATATTCGTTGCTAAATACAAAAACTAACAATTGGTATTCGCAATAGAAGACGAGAAGGCCCCATCCATTATAGCGTTGCATAACTCCAGAAATAATTAATTCCTACATACAAAGAGAGATTGCATGTAGATAATAGTGTTTGCTATAGAGTATGCACATTTTATGCAGTTTCGTTGCATAATTGTTTATACATTAATATTTTAACTTATTAACCCCAGTAGCATGGTTAGGAACCGGTACTTTTAGTAATATTTCTTCTAATAAAATAACGTAATTATGTATAATTCTGAACTAATTGAACTGATAACTTATAAATTAAAGATAACTATTTTTTCTATTCACCTCTTGTTCTCGTCGCTACTACATAAACAGCAATTTTTTCAATGCATTAGTGTATGGACAGACTCGTGAGTTGTATCATGCCTCAATTTTTATAATAATTCGCTAGTCCATATTTGGAGTAATGCGACATTGTATAGTTTGTAGAACCTCTTTCTTTAGCAATTACCCTTGCGAGTATAAATAAACCCAATGTATACATTTAATTAAGATTTCATGTTTTCCAATGTTTCGAATGATAATAACGTATCTCACAATCGTACAATGCATGAGCAACACGAAAAGCAAATCGTTCTCTACTACCTAATTTAAATGATTTAAAATTCAATAGCATGCTCCTTGCGTTAATAGTACAATAAATATGTAGATCTGACCGATAACCCGTGCTCGTGTTCGTAGCGTAAACAATGGGTACCATAGATACATACATATACAAGATGAGTTATGCATTCGAACGAAATCTCAGATAAGGCCCAATACGGTATATCTTAGCATAATTTAGTGCATTAATTACGACTATATGTTAATATTCGCTAACGGGCGACCCGACCCCGCTCGAAACGGAAAGTTTAACTTAGAGCGAGATTTAAGTGAAATAGTTTCGTGAAAGAGGCTTCGCGACTTTATTACAGCTAAAAGTTTCATTTTTAAAACGTAACGAAGACGGCCATTAAACCCGACGGGGTAGACTTTGTGTGGCACGCGAATATTTTAACATTATTAGCGCACTTAAAACTTCGCAATTTCAACTTTATTTCGGAACTCGCTTTATCTTTATCTCGTACATTTACGTTCCCGACTTAATTTGTATTCATTGGGTCCGACATGATTCCAGCTGCAAAGTTCATTAAAATTAAAACTACACGGTGTATAATTTTAATTCACGGTAATTCTTGCTAACTTTTCAGTATACAGTTGGACAAAGCTAACAAGTTTTCAGCTGGATCATATGATCTCCCAGCCAAACGAGCTCATAGGATAAAAAGCTTCAGAGGCAGCAGCTGCTGCTATCTCTAAAGTATAAGAAAGGAAAGTTAAGGCTGCTGAAAGATGAATAGAACATTTCACCGCTGGTGTGACATATATATTAAAATTATATTTTTCTTATATTATACATAGGAAAAATTTTTCGTATATTTCCCAAATAATTAGCTAATTTTGTCGAATAACATGTGTTACTTTTCTTCTCCTTTAATGCTTACACTAACAAGGGAAGTACCACAATTGTCCTTCATCGATTTCAATGAAATTTGGTACAGTGGTAGAATGAACAAAAATAAGGTTTACGCATTTTTTTACACGTGCGGTAAAAGCTTCTGGGGCGAGTAGTAAGGGTTGGGAATTCAGGGAAAAAGTATTTGTTGCCTTGTATTTTGAGAACGAAACCTGGTATCGAAATGTGGTAAATACAAACTGATATTTATTTTTGAAGAGCTTTCTATTGATACATCCCACATACACCAGAAGGTTAAAAGGGGTAAACCACTTCTAGTTTTTTGGAATATTTTAAAAACTACCCTATCGATTTTGACGGTGTTAAGTATACATACAATAAGTTTAAAAATATTAGTTACGTGTTTTTTCCTATTCTTCGCAGACCATACCTCGAGAAGTTACGGGGAATATTATATACCCTCTTTTCGTAAAAATAACGTGATAAAACTGCTAGATATTTAGAAAATACTTTGAAGAAAAACCATAAATTAATCACACAATAAGATGTTTGTGGTAAAATAAGATATTTGCGACATTTATAGGTGGTTAGGGTTAACTACTCCATTACAAATTTGTTATAATTTAGTATTTCACGGGTTACTTGCCGATTATGATGAAATCTAGTACGGTGTTTTGTTTATACATGAAGTAAAAGCTTTTGAAGGGATTTCTAAGGGTTAAACATCGGTGGTAGAAAGTACATTTTCGCTAATATTTCAAAAAGTAAAACTGTTATCGAACATTTTTAAATATTTGTTAGTATTCTTTTTTAAAAATTTCTCTATTGCTGTTACATGGACTAATGTGCCTACCACCAAATAGTACGCACCTAACTCAACCTCTTGATGTCGCGCTATTTAAAATAGAATACAATAGAATAGAATAGGCCAATGAAAATAGCTTGACGAAAAGTTTTATCCAACTGGAAAGAAACTGCTGGAAGGTATGCGAAACACCAATATCCAAAAGCAACATTATCCGCCATTATTACAAAAAATGTTGGATATCCTAGCTCCAAATGTTGTTGACAAGTCTGGGTTTAGGAAATGCGGAATAGTTTCTCTAAATGGTAATGAGCTTTTGAAGCACATACCCAGGAATTTATGTGATCCGGAATCAGCTCTTACTTCTTTTATAGAAAATTTTGGAAAACAAAAGATCCAAGTGTGTCAATTCTATGAAGCATCGTAGAAAAAATGGACGTTCCCGCCAGTAAAAACGTTTGAAATGAAGTTATGGAAGATGCAAATGAACAAGCTAGTACTTCTGATGTTTTTATTTCTAAAAACATAAGGAAAAGTAATTCCTCTGCAAGATATTAATGATAGTTCGTCTGAGGACTACGACCCGAGAAGTGAAGCACAAGAAGAGCAGTAAGAAGAAGAATTCTTTTCAGATGGTTGCGCTTTGGCCTGCATTGCAAAAACAACCAGAGATCTTGTCAAAGTACCAGATGTTATTCGAAAGATTGGCAAACATATTCTTTTTGTATATGAAGGCAACATTTTTTCAGCTCCAATAACTGACTTCAATGATCAGAAAGTAAAGATAAATTCAATGGAAAGATCACTAAAATCAATGAAATAGCTGGCAAAAAAAGATGAAATGAATTACTCCTGGAAGGATGTGTTACAGATGAGCCATCTGTACAATTTCTATTTGTTCCAGAACTGGCAAACAAATGGCGGAACTGTAAAGTTTTGCTACCTATATTTTTTGTGACACATGTTTTTCACTAGATTTATTATGTATTTGTATTGCTAATATCTTTTCATTGCTAGGCTTATTATAAAAAACGTTATTTAGTGGAATTTTGCATTTTTTCAATAGTTTTTCTATCAAAAGTCGCCTTTGCTTGTACGAGCTGGTGTAATGATGCGATATACAAGTACTAACTTTGCATCAATGCTCAACAAATACGAAAATCCATTGATTTTTGAAGTGGTGCAAAGTATACCTACCCTATTATATATATATACTTTGCTCCATTATTTTTCTTAAGAACACAAGCTGTTGTCAGATGTAGACTAAACTAAAGAAATATACTATTAATTCAACTTACTTCGCGATTCTACCATGTTCTTATAATTCCTAAAATTTACTGGATTTGAGCAAACTATTTAAAAAATGGCATAAAACTGGAGCTAAGTCATCCCGGTTTGCGGTAGTTAAAAATATGTTACATGTCTTTCCTATTTTCCGTAGACCACCTCCCACGAAGTTATGGGGGATATTATATACCCTCTAAAACTGTTAGGTATATAGAAAACGTTTTGAAGAAAAATCGCACATTAATCACACAATCAGATGTGTGTGGTAAAATAAGGCATTTACGACATTAGGGGTGGTTGGGGTTAACTACCCTAATAAAAATTCGTTCTTTTATGAGTGTTACTGCTCATTTTAATGAAATTTAGCACAGTGTTTGTTTTCTGCGTGACGTAAAAGCCGTTGAAGGGATTGATAAGTGTTAGAAATTAGGGGTAGTAGGTGCTTCTTCCCCAATATCTGGAAAATGAAAACTATTGTCGAAAAATTTTAAATATTAATTACTATTCTTTTTTAAATGTCTCTCTATTGATGTTCCATGGAGTAAATTATCAGCATTCTCTTTAAATAATAAAATTGATGTACGATATATAAATAAATATTTTTTTAGAATGAGTTTAAAAGCAACAAACAGAAAAAATGACTACTGAAATATCCCGAATATTGAATTCTACAGCAGGAACCACAAGAAGCCACAAATGACACGGATGGTAACTCTACCAAAGGGGCGGTTGATACGTTAGATCAAAGTATTGCATATATTGTTCTACAGTATATTTGATGGTAGTGCTTACAATGCATTTGTTATGGAGGGAAATAAATCCAGATTGGAATAAGGACGTTCTGTGCAAGAGAAAAGTATTTCTGGAAGAATTAGGCAAACTAATGGTAACTCTCTATATGATGAAAATAAAACAAAAACCTCGTACTCAACAAGCTACTGTCATAATAAAGAAAATTCAAGATCAACGTGGCAAAGTAGCAATGCCATCTACATCTGGTGCAATCAGTAAAAATAAAAGAGCACGATGTGATATGTGTCCATCAAAATGTGACAATAAAGCAAGTATAACATGTATTAAGTGTAATAAATATTTGTGTAAGGTTCATGTGATGTATTATTGTCATCAGTGTAAAGATTAGGCAATAATTGCATGTACATCAGAATTTATTTGATATTCTCTGGGTTTTGGATTCAGAGTTTGTAATATTTTTTATTATAATACATTTTACTTTTGTTAGTAATAAGATTGTCTTTCATCGTTGTTCGCGTTTATGCACTGTAATGACATCATAATATATTAATTTCGAGCTATCTTGACAATCCTCCTGCACCTCCCCTCCATACATCAAGTTAGTATGACCCGAAGGACTACAAGTTTATAGTATAACTAAGGAGAACAGTGGAGCCAGTGAAGCATGTAGGTCATGGTTGGAAACTTATCTTTAAAAGATTATTAACATGGTACATAAATCGCATACATACCCTCACTATAATGGAATATCATGGAATATGTTTCGAATTTGAGTCAGGCATAGTGCATAACATTTCATAACGTAACAGAATAGCAGACATTTCTGAATGTTTCTTGGCGAAGGGTTTTGGGAACGAGTTTTCCAGAAGCTTCGTTGTATGATTATATTTAGTTCTTACTGTTACCAAAAAAAATCTAGTTCCGGGCTACAGTGAAAAGCCAGTGCGGTCAACTCTAGACACACATCTGCGTCGAAATTTCCAGCAGTGGGAGGTCATTTTCCAGATTAATTTGCATATATATTGCTAATGAAATTGACGCGACGCCATTGTGTGCCGGTTATGCGTGCGTCGAACTTATTTCGTGCGATTTTATTAGAAGTGCACGCCCGAAAGTCTGTTATTGGCCGAACTGATTAAAGTCGTAAATTTTAATTAAACAACTTGTTGGCTACAAATTAATTTCACAGCAGCAAAAACATTTACGTCGATCGTAAATTAACAGAGTACGGTCCGCTTGTTTTCAATTGAATATACAAAGTTTAGTACTGTTATTGTTACGGTACCTTATTAATCGAACAATAACTCATTGGAAACTTGAGCTGCAAGTGTAAGTCGCCTCCTTATTTATGTACTACTACTTCTCCGGAAGATGGGCCATAAATCTGTTTAACGTATACTAGTAGTCATCAATTTAAGTACAGGTTGTTCCAGAGAAGTAGACATCAATAGTCGATTCGCATGTATAAATGATGCGCGAAAATGTGAATGATATATTTATTACCAGTTATAGGCAACGCACACATTGAGAAAATTACTTTTCATTGTTCATTTTCTAAGTTGCATAAAATCTTCATTCATTAATTACTTTGGCTATATATATATTAATGAGCCGCTGCGCAACTTGCATCCATGTAGGTGTTATATCGAACATGACTTTCCCTTACCTTGACCTTGAAATGTAAATGTGAATCTGAGTTTTAGCGTAAATTGCTTTTTACTGATGCGGCGCAGTTTACTAAAACAACAATTATTAGTTTCCACAACAATCCACGTGCAATTTTCTGGTGCAACTTCGATGGAGGGGCCGGAACTCCCGAACCTCCACCTACACACAATCACTAAAATAAGGCCTTCTCGCCTTGGAGGACAACAAACCTTGAACTGCACAGAGTGGTATTGGGCTCGGCCCCACACAGTGAAGAGTTGCCACGTTTCCAAGAGAAACGTGGCAACTCTACCTGAACGTAGCAAAGGCTACGTCCAAAATAAACATTACCCTCGAGGTAATGCACCCTGAAAATGTCTTGTAATAAAAGAGTAAGTGGCCAGAACGACTTTATCAATCGGGGTAATCAATTTCGTTATTTTACAGCAACGGCAAACCAAAAATTGAACGGTATAAAATGATAGAACTAAGTGAGGTTGCAATCGTTAACAAAAATAATCAAAGCGTGAAAATAAGCCAATATGAGGCTTACAAAGTTACATTAATCAGGTAACTACAAAATTAAGAAGCATATATGGTCAAGACTAATACAGAAAATTGACAAAATGAAACTCTTTGTAGGTTACGTTCCGTGCTCCCTCGGACAGCTACTGTAACCGATGCCACGACTCGTCCCCAGGCCAATGAGATGCACGTGCTCTCGTCCTCGATCACGGGATGACCTCGTTTCTCGTCTGCAGGTGATGAGCTTGACGGGATGAAGTCTCAAATATGGTAGCAGCACACGTTGTTAACCAAAGAGCAATGTAAAATGGAAAAGACCCCCGTTTGTTCTGAAGCCCCGCCATTTTGGAGGCATTCCTGATAAGTGCCTCCAAAATGGTGGGGCTCCAGAACAAAAAAATGGGCTCCTAAATGGAGGTGCTCCCGAACGGACCTAACGAGAAAAAATACAAAAACGACCCTTAGGACAAAAATACAGCCGACTCCCTAGAGAAAAAATCGTCCTCCCTGCATACTCCGCTGTATATAGTTAACTTCAATATATTTAAGTTCTTTGTTATACATAAGTTTATTTAGTTGAACGTTTATTAACCGATCTACCGTAGTTGATCTTTCAAGGTCGCCTGTGACAGATAAGGAAGGAACATTTGCAAAAAAAGGTTTGACTTAGAAACCAAATATCCATAAAGTAAACAAAGTGTACTTGAAATGGGAGTATATGGATTTGAATAATATTAGACTTCGAAAAATGGTGTGAGCTTCAGTAAATTATACCGTTAAAAGTTAAAAAACATTTTCTTAAGAAACTCGCAACATCGCGGAGAATTAGTAATTTCTAGCTTTCGATGAAGTCCAAATTACATTATTAATTAGAGGTTTGGGTTTGCATTGCCTATTCACTTCAATTGGGCAATCAATTCACTTCAATTGACAAGCCTCACTCCCTGTCTTTCATCGTTCTTCATGATGCTAACGTGGTTAACGAAACGTGGAATTACTTTTCAAGTTTGGTGTAGCGGTGACACTATTTAACTTTGTTACTAACAAAGGAACATGCCCAACACGAAAATTAAAAAAAAAATGGTACATAGCGGATAACTAGTCCACCCTAGGGTAAGTATAAAACTATTTTTCGTACCGGCTCAAAAACGGTTTGAAGGTATAAAACCACCGGTTTCATGGTTCGGTTTTTGGCGGATAACTCCGTAACAAATGGAGATAAAAATAAATGTTGCACCCAGGAAAATTCGCCTTCAAAAGCTACATCACACGCGTGAAAATTGTACCCCATTATAATTTAAAAAACTTAAGCCCTTTCCTCCCTCTAGGCTACTGCTGGTTATTTTCACAAACATCCTATTCTATGTGAAAGAGAAGTAAAAAAGTTGGTATTGAACTTTTAAACTTTTTAGAAGGAC
This sequence comes from Coptodactyla brooksi, assembly GCA_033557675.1. Lineage (NCBI taxonomy): Eukaryota > Metazoa > Arthropoda > Insecta > Coleoptera > Scarabaeidae > Coptodactyla > Coptodactyla brooksi. The sequence goes on along the minus strand of JAWQRM010000079.1, from coordinate 3,733 downwards.
TAGATTTACCTAAGAAAAATAATATTCTAATTGGGGATGGACATCTATATATGCATATGTATACGTATATATATCAGAATCAAAAGAACAGTAATTCTAATAATATTATTACAATATGTTATATATATATTATTACAATATATAAAATTATTATGTTAATAATTTATTTATATATTGTACAAATGAAAATAATAAATTTAATGAATATTTTGATAATAGCAAAAGAAACACTGTTACAACAAGCACAACCACATATAATCTCGTGGTCGAAGATTAGAATGGTTGAAGTTAATTTGATGGGTAAATGCAGTCATTTTCATCGGCCTAAAAAAGGCTTAAAGATTGAAAACACCCCTCAATTTTTGAGATGTTTGGTTTTTGATCAATAATTTTGCAACGAATGGAAATAAAGTACTAGTATAACATAGTGGTATATTTCCTTAAATACTTTATCACATAGTAAAAGTTTTACTCCATTACCATTTGAAACCACGTATGCACGTTTTGTTCCTTATGCTTTAAATGACGACCAAAAAATTGCTCGTGTAGAGCATTGTAAAGACCTCATTAGAACTGCTGAAAATGACCCAGATTTTGTTCATTCGATCATAAATGGTGATGAAACATGCTGCTTTAAATATGGTGTAGAAACTAAGCGTCAATCGGCAGCATGGAATTCGAAAGGCGAGCCAAAACAAAAAAGAATGCGTCTTCAGAAGTCAAGAATCAAGACAATGTTGATTACTTTTTATGATTCGCAAGGGATTGTCAACAGGAAATTGTTCCGCAAGGTAAAAGTGTCAATGGAGAATATTGTTCAGCAGTTTTACATCGTTTGTGGTCAAAAATTGTACATGTTAGGCCTGAATATCCAGCAGGGAAACAGCTGTTTTTATTGCATGGTAATGCACCCCCACCATAAGACGTTAAAAATTCGCGAATTTTTGACTAAAAAAAATATTTTCTTTTCCCTAAAATTGTGTAGATATAACAAAGCTTTTATTTCCATAAAGTCTGTAGGTCGATATACCATTGTACACTCGTGCTGTGATATGAACAAATTTGTGTTCTCTACAATCATGTTTGGAATCCTATCGTCAAAAAAGTATTTCCATATGTTTAATACATTTTTCAAATTTTATGCAGGTCCTTTTATGCCTGATAAGTGGGTTACAATATTCTTTGACCGAGTTCTTACATTCTGAAGAGGTATATGTAGTTTCTCCATTTTGTAATATGGTATTTACCAAGAAAATGACGTTCACGATGTCGTGTTTTTTTTGAGATGACGCTATTTTGTTATCATTGCTATCTTCTTCTTCATCGTTGAGATCTTGTTCTGACACTGAATCACTTTTGTGTTCTGTAATATTATCTACGTCCTCAAAATCTTCTTCGTCATCGTATTCTGTCGCCAAATTCAGACTTAACTTCATCCTGTGATTTGAAAGTCTCTTTTTCTTAATTCATTTATATGTAATATATTGCATGGATTAAATTATTTACTATTTAATTTAAATCACTGCTTACCATTCAAAAGTCACACGATGTAAGAATAGTACTAACATCGGTCTCAGAGACCGAAAGGAGAACATGGATGCTAGAGGTATTAGGAACATGCGCAGTAATGTTATTTTATGGTCGGTCTGACTATGAGAGACCTGATGTTAGTTAGTATTGGAAGGTTAACTATTTACATGTAAGATCTTCGCGTATATGGTCCTGGAACGCTCAAAAACCTTCCAAAGCCATATACCAGATGATTTAGTTTGGTATTCGCACCCCTATAAATCTGTTTATTAGAAATATATGTATAACAAGGGGTATATATTTGTAAATCGCATGTCAAACTGCATAAAATGGCGTAAATTTTTACAATGAAGGTACATATTATTTTTACACACTTGTATGTAGAAAAAATATTCTACAAAAATTTTATAAAAAAAACCATGACATTTTGACAAATGTCATCGTATGGATTACATATATATTTTTAATAAAAAATTTATAGGGGCGCGATTACCAAACTGAATTCCTTGGTATACCGCAATATTACAACAATTTCATTAATTCAAGCTAAACCAGAACCCAATTTCTTTTGTTAACAGTAATACTATCATCATAATACTATCTAAATCAATTCTTTGAAAGGTAACGAAGCATCTGACTGGTAGAGTTACTGTAGTTATTTTACGAAAACTCAAACTAAGCTGAATACACGAAATTCTGTGTAATTCCACATTATATCAATTGGGCCATATTTATCTCAACATTTAGCGTTACCGCATTAATTTCTCATTGTCTGCGATCGACGCCATTGGAGAATTTCATTAGGGCGAATAACGGGTGCGATCGCACCGTCATCAAAATTCAATACTCTTTGTAACAGTATTACAAATTCATCAACGTTAAACGTAAACCAGGCGGTAAATACAATCTAATACAATCTGCAACCATGCATTGTGCGAACCACTGCACTAGCTCGGAGTCCCTGCGGTTTGCCCTCTCCCGTTCCCTAGCGTTCTACCTCTCTGTCTTACTACCACTTGACCTGGCAAAGACCGAAAGACATCCGCAAGCGGAGGTTGAACAATATTAGCTGGGCGGTCGGTCGAGCGACCTGATGTTCCTGGATGGTATCTGCGAGGAACAGGCCACGATGGACAACATTAATTGGCCGGCCGCTATTAGTAATTAAATACGACCAAAACTATCCAGTCTAACGCAGGTTTACATCGACAAAGAGTCATTATGCCGTTAATTAATGCCAACTTCGGGAAAAATCAGATTTGACGTTATTCTGGGTATAAGAAGAATGAGATATATATATATAAGAAGAGCTGTTTCCCTTTTGGACCGTGCACTCTTTTCCAAAATCTTTCAGTTTACTTACTTACTCAATCCTTACGTGCACTTACGGGTGTAAGATGGTGGAGGAGTCGAGTTAGGAGTCCAGTGATCCTGACGGTTCCTTCTACTTAATCGTTTTCATCCCTGTCTATCCTGCGTCATCTGATTGGGGATTTGCATTTTTCTTCTTGTTTTTCAGCCGCTGTTCTTACTTTCTCGTTCCATGTTCGTATCGATCTACCTGTGCCACTCTTCTTAGTTGGATGGGCTTCGTACACACTATGAGAAGACGTAGCAAAGGATGCCAGAGACCTACTAAACATCAGATCAGGTGCTGGAGGAGAGGGGTCATGGACCGGGATAACTGGCGGAAGAGGATTGTGGAGGCCAAGACTGGATTTGAGTTGTAGTGTCATCGCAAAGAGAGAGAGAGAGAGAGATAGAAATTATAAAGAATGTCGGAATTGTTGGTAAATACCTCAAGGTTCCAGAAGAAGAGTTTTCGCCACCATTTGAGGGATTTTCTTAAGAGGCAGTAGTTTGCTATGTAGTGATAACTCCGATCAACACCACCAATATTATTGGTGCAGTTTAACACTACACGGGAGATCGCTGCGGGGAGATTTGATCAATAGTTTATTTTCTGAAAAGAAAGAGTGACTCATACAACACAAATCTTTCGTGTTGTATGAGTCACTAAGAATTTTCGCACGATAGTGCAAAATGTGAATAAATGGGAAGCTGTCAAACTTTCATGAAAAAACTAGAGTATTCCATTTAATACATATACAGTCAACCTCGGTTATAACGTACTCGCTTATAGCGAACCATCGCTTATAGCGAACTAATTTGAAAGTCCCGGCGTAGCTTCCATAAGAATCAT
>JAWQRM010000078.1:0-32038 GCA_033557675.1 Coptodactyla brooksi | reverse complement strand
TATGTTGGGAAAACTAGAAGGTCAATCAAAACAAGGTTTAAAGAGCGCATGGCTCACATAAAATATGGTCGTGCCGAACAAGCTTTCAACAGCAACCACAGGATAAGTGTAGAAAACTGCTTAGAGATGTATCCAACAATAAGTTGCTGGTTGCATTTGAAAGCATAGAAATTGTTAAATGTAGGAATAGACTTAATAAAGACAGAGGGCCAATACCGATTAGCCCTTTGTATAGCTTGATAGACTGGGTTTAATAAATTTGGAGGACACGCTCGACGGGTTGGCAGTTGTAAAGGGTAGGGTCAAGGGCTCTGTATCCTTAGGCTAGATAACACTAGCATAGTAGCATAGTAGTGGGGATAAGGTAAGGAAACGCTTAATTGGTCTCCTATTGGTTGGGAAAAACCAATTAAGAATCATCCTCTCTTCAAATTTTGGCGTAGTGGTGACTTCATGTTTACTTTGTGACAAAGCCAAAGGTTCCAAACCATAAACTTTAAGTTAATACAAATAATGAACTTGACGCAGCGGAAAGCCTAAAAATTTAAAAAAATAAAAATAAAATATTTAATAACGATCCCGGCCCTGTACCTGTGTCTATACTTTTTGACCTGGTAGAGAAAATGACAAGATAATTGATAACGCAATTATTGATTTTATAAATAAATTTTGTTTTATTATGCCTTATAATAACAATTACAATTCGTTTTAAAAAATAATTCTAGATTAAATAACACAAATAATGCAATCAAAGTGTGCGAAACATCTCTTATTTATGGCTTTGCCTGTTATAAATAAATTACAGGCACGATCACATGAATTTGTAATGCTAAAAGCTACAATTAGTCAGGATTCGATCTCATATCCTTTATCTCTCGAAACTAGAGCGTAGTTCTGTTCAAACGTATTTTGCAATGTTTAATTTCGAAATTGTTCCATATCTTTGAATCATGAATCGATCATGATCAGAAATATACCTGCAAATTCTTTTTTTGAGTCACAGGTGGTTTGCATATTAATGATCTTTTCAATTAACGGATCCTTTTAATTATACTTTTTAATGATTGTGTCCCAGTTTTTCCCCAATAGCTAAATTTGTAACACTGTGAGGAGATGTTATTTAGGAGCCAGTTTTTTTCAGTTATTTTATCGATTTCTTGCGTCACAAGTTTTGGCAACGAAGACAGATGGACTTCTAAATCTTTCCCCACTACTCGTTAGTATCCCGAGTCTTCTGCACATCAAAAATATCTTTAGTGATCTTTAGTGACTTTTATTCATATAGCTTGAAGAGATTATTTAAACATTTTGAGCATAAATGCATAACGATGCATTTTATACATATCGCCAGAAACTATTCATTTTAGGCATACAAGCAGTGCAGGCTTATTTTTATAGTACTGTTATGCAACAAACGTGTGTGAATTCTTTGATCGAGTGGCGACTCATCGCATGGGAGCAGCAATAATTGATTCGAATAAAAAATTTATTCACTGATTTATTTACTGAAACCATTATCTCTCTTTCTCTCTCTTTTCCCTTCTTTAGCAAATTTTCTCCATCTCGTCTAATATTCTATTTTCGTCTTTACTTACATCCTTCAAATCTTGGACCAGTCCTTAAAGCTGGAAACATTGTTGGAACAACGAGAAAGTAAGGTATTATCTGCTCTACAGATTAGCATTCATATCTTTCCTTTGGCGTCCAGATCTCTTTATATATTTTAACCACTTTAACTTCAACCTTTTACTAGAGAGCAGAATAGACGAAATTAGTGATTTGATCTTATGGTTAGGATGAGTGGCAACAGACAAATGAAATATGTATGTCACACTGGAATTGACAGATAGTTGGTTGTTACCAGCTTGTGAAAAAATTGTGAAAATTTATAAACCGAGATAACTAAAGGTAAACCTTACCTCAACACCTCAACGAAGAACAATATTATATATGTGTATATATAAACTTAGAGTTTTAACTACCAGTATAAAAATACTATGCTCTGTTGTCAGATTATATTCAGTTATTATATGCTTTACCCGTTACTTTCTAAAAACCATGGTAAAGTTACTCCTATCTAATTATTATATTGGTTCTTGTAGATAAACATACGTTCTTTTTATCTACATCAGTTTAAAGTATTTCTTAACAAATATTCTAATGCTGTAACGACCAGATCCAGAATCATGTGACGTTAAATGCCCATGCTGAACATACAATTCAATGAAATGATCTACATATCTCCAACGTATTTCCACATTTATATCGCATTGATCTTAAAAATGGTGGTTTCTTGTTTCTTGATAATGCTGTATTAATCCAAATGTACTAATGCCGATAGCAGAATTGGTAAAACGGAACTTTACTTAAAACATCATCATGAAATTATAATGTTTCGAAATAAGGGGCTTCTCTAAGTTGGTTAAATAGAATATCAAGACAATTTCTTGATAAACATTATTTAAATTAATATGTACATGTTTTCTTCCTTGTTTCGTCTTGCATATTATGAGTTTAGTATTTCCCGTTCTTTCATTCGAATGTGAAAGAACGCATTCGACACATTCGACATGTGTCTTTAAAAATAACAAAAGCTAAAACGTGTCGACAAAAAATAAAAAAAATAGTACTCTTCAATGAAGGAACAGGAAATATAAAACACATAATCATTTAAATTTCTTAAAGTTCGGATAATAGTCTAAATTTCTAATCTAATCACTGCTCAATTTGTGCTTCCTCTGAATCATTCTGCAGTATGTCAGTCCTATAAAAAAATCGAAAAGACCTCACATGTCTTGGCTCCTGTCAAGACGATTACAGTGGCCCAGTGCTCCACACGCTAATGCAATGGTATTAATAGGCTCTGTGGAGGTAATACATGCATTTGTATTTCTCTCTAATTTTCGCGCTAGTAACACATTGACGTAAGCTGTTTTTTTCTTTCATAAGTAGGTGCGCCTACCTGGCAGTGGTCCATTTCGCAGCTATTTGATCTTGATCTCGAAATCTGCATGTGCCGCGTTACACATTCGTGAATTAGGCCAGATATTTAAAAATACGCGATAATATAAAAGATGGAAGGAGGTATAAAAATAACCCTGGTAACACAATTAGAAAATCTTGTAATCATGGCGGATAGTTTTTGGCGGAATTCCAAAACGTCGATGGATAATTCGTACAGAAACCTCAGTAACTGTTTAGAATAACTTTAAAAGCGGTTACGAGTTTGGTTTACTATTGTGTTATTTGGGCCCCTAGTTCAGTAAGGTATCCGCACAACAGCTGACTTAAAATAATTCTAGAATTGCTGAAATAACTTCAAGGCAGTAAAATTTGGAATGCCATATAAGAAAACAAATGTCCATCAAAGTTTTATTGCTTTTTCAAGTTCAGGGATCTTGGTGACCACAAATTACAGAATTGTTTGAACCTATACAGTGATTTTTAAAATGTTCATTCTCTTATTATTTTACTGTTGACGAACAACTTGTTGGTTTCAGAGGACGCTGTCCTTTCAAACAGTATATTCTTAGCAAACCAGCAAAATATGGCATCAAAATGTGAAGTCTTTGTGACAGTGGTAGTTCCTACTCTATGAAAACTCTAGTTTATACGGGATGATAGTAGTTTTAGACCCAGCACATGAACGCGAGGGGCAAAATGTTACATGTGAATATTTTTTCACGTCCAAAAAATTTTGACGTGAAAATATTTTTCCCCTGAAAATGAATTTGATTTTATGTTATATCGAAGGATTGTCTGTAGGGTTGCAGGTTGTACTTACAGTTAATGATGTTGTTAATTTAATTAAGCCAATATTCGTATTTAAATACAAACAAATTTTTAGCAGAACCTCTTATAAAATATATATTCTTCATTCGTTTTGCTTCTTGTTTTTTCAAGAAGAAATAATAATGCTTTAATAGTTGAAATAAAATCACTTCTCCAAGCTGGCAAAGTGTTATACACTAATAATTTCATTTGATATGTATTATGCATTATATATCTTTGGAATATTTTATTTGTTTCATTGCACATTAAACACTAAAATACATCTAAACGTACTGCAGGCTATACTTGATAGTATAGCCTCCAGTGGTAAATTAGTTTTAGTACTTTCCTTTCATATTTGTACAACATTACTCAAATACTTCAGCAAATTGTTTTCTATGAACTGGCAACATTCCTGATACGTTTTAGCTTACAAGCAAAAATAAATTTTATGTTAGCACAAATTACCTATTACATTAGGCACAAAGCAACAGTAAAATTTCCTCATGTAGAACACAGATTTAATGGCCGTCAATGCGGAAAGCGAGCTAGTTCCAATAGTTATTTATATTGGCTACAAACCTATGTGCAAGAATGCGGTCGATTTGTCGTAATCAATGATGTGTAAAAATTCTTGGCTTAGTTCTTGCCGAAGGTTCAAAGCTGTATCTATTTCTGTCTTAAATTAATGCATAAATTCATTAACCAAATTAAGCGGTATTTTTAGATTACAGCGGCCAGGAATGGCAGGTATACGTTTATAGTTTAATGCAGATATTATAAGCCAGTGTTGTGAGGTAGCATATCCATTCAATTTTTAGCGCTACATTTGTCAATTATTAAGTAAATAATAATTATCACTACGTTTGCTTTGTTGATAATAACTGACATTTAATTGTCAAATAATTTGTCTTTTGGTGGTATATAGTGAGCTTTGTGTGTTACTGGGGAAGTGCAATGTGGCGTTTTACTGAGAAGTTGCACCCTAAACTCCAGAATGTATGCAGGTTTGTTCCAATGAATTTAGTGCTTTCGAAACTATTGGTTAGACAAATAGAACTTATTGTAATCCATTTAAAACTATTCATATGGCATTTAAATACATTATGATAAATACTAGTATTTTGAATCATCGATTAAAATATTATTCTAATTTCCAGTGGTTCCATTGATATCAGAAGACAAATTCAACTATAAGTATTTTCACGTAATGCAAAAAGTAATAATGAGATAAAAACCTATTGTGCTTAGACTTTCCCATTTATGAGTATCTTTTATAACCCTTTAACGACATTAAATGTGATGGACAGGTCACCAACATACCAAAGGATTAATGACGGAAGTCACTCCTTCCTGCATGGTGATACTAAACAAAAATATTGAGTAATTAATTACTTCAATTAACCAAGAGAAAAATTTAGACCACTGAGCAGGATTCGAATCTGCGACCTTTGGTTTCACGCCAAACGCTCTTGCCACTGAGTTATGCAGGGGCCTTCCGCTCTTTGGAAAATTTTCCTCTAGTATGACCTGTTCGTATTCCGAACGATAAACAAAAATATTTATGTCGAAATGCTATTATATATATATATAAATAATTATGTATATACATAATTGTAAATTATTATAGGTTAATAAAGATAATACTATTAATAATACTATTTGAACAAATTCCTCTCCTCGAGTTACCGTACGTACCGTAAGCAATTTAAGAAAAAGAGTTGTCAAATGTATTGGGCAAAACGAATTTCTGTTTGCACATTTTCTATAACGTTATTTATTTTGGTCTGTAAGTTATTTTATTAAATATTATTTAAGATACTTTATTTGTAATAATTGTTTTTTTCCGTAGTATATTGATTATTTTCTATTTTGTTCATATCATTACTTGACAAAATAATGTGTAGTCTTCTCATTTGGAAGTGGCTTTTACGACATGAACTACTGGCAACAAAGGACCCTCTTATAAATATAAAGTGTCAAGAAAGACGATATCCTTCACTACCTGTATACCTGTATTCAGGATATTTTATTTTTCAACCTGACCAGTTTCGGTCTTTTTACAAGACCATCTTCAGAGATTCCAGATATCTAAAATAAACAATACATGTAATAATATGAGTTACAACGTAATTTACAATATGATAAGAAAAAACAATGAGTTATAATGCAATACTGTTTGAATTTATTGTCTAAAAAGTATTGCAATGTCATACTTAAAATAAAATAGAATGAAATAAAATAAAGACTTAAAACACAACATTTTAAAAGATTGTTAAAATTGAACAATCACATGAACATCCAATATAAAGAAAATTCACTTACCAAGGCAATATCTCAATAGAATTAGAATCAAAAGAATCCTACATAAATTTAATATAAAAGCAATGTTTAAAACAAACAAAACTTTGAAAAATATTTTAAATACTTCAATAGACAAAATAAATTATATGGATAAAAGCGGAGTATACGAACTCCAGTGCAAAACGTGTAATGCCTTCTATATAGGAGAAACAGGTAGAAGCATAAGAAAGCGATTAAAGGACCACAAAATGAATGAAAAATCAAATTTTGGTAAACACTTAATGTTTACCAATCACGAGTTTGAAGAGATTAATTAAAACTAGACCACACATAAGATGCCTAAATGAGCAAATAAACACTCAAACTACACATATTTATAATTTCCTAAGAAACCCTTTTAACAAAATATTCATATAAAGAAAATCACCTTAATATTAATCCTTACAGTTATTGAAAATATATTCGCATTAAATTTGCCATCTCTCCTTTTCACCAGAGAAAATAATATTTTCATCTTTTTGTGTCTCCCAAAACTCGTTCTCGCTGTAACCAACATTTGTTTCCAACATTTGATATACACTAATACATAAATATCTTCCTGCAATGGAGTTTTGACGTCTGATTCACAAGGTAACTTGCAGGTCAACAAATAAATTCTTTTATTCACGATTTTCCTGGTTTTTGGTCATTGTTACAAAATCACCACTACTTCTACATGTGATTGTGGTGTCCTGTATAAATAAAATTGACGAGTAAGTATTCAACTTTCACACTTTACATTGATATATTTGTTGAGATAACATGGTACCAGAGGATACCGTAAACCATAAACCATGATGGTTTTAATCTATATTTTAATTTATATTTTAATTCATATGCTTGTATTTTATATTACAAAAATTTTAACAATCTTTTAAAATGTTATATTTTAAGTATTTATTTTATTTCATTTTATTTTATTTTAAGTATGACATTGGAATACTTTTTAGAGAATAAATGTATTGCATTATAACTTATATTGTTTATTCTTATCATATTGTAAATTGCATTGTAACTCATATTGTTTATTTTAATTATCTGGAACCTCTGAAGATGGTCTTGTCAAAAGACCGAAATCGGTCAGGTAGAAAAATAAAATACATATCAAGGCCATTGAAATTATTATTTCATGGTTAAACCTATTTACGAATAAATATTTTTGTTTAGTATCACCCTGCTCAGCCCTTCCGTCATTTCTCCTTTGGTTTGTTGGTGACCTGACCATCACATTTAATGTCGTTAAAGGGTTATAAAAGGTACTTATAAATGGGAAGTTTAACCACAATAGATTTTTTATCTGATTATTACTTTTTTATTTTTTACTGGACTAAAAAATGCTCGATCTTCTTTCATTATAAACTAGTCACTTTTACACTATCTATATTAACCCATGGTAATTTACAATTAATGTGTATTATTATATTAATTATTGGGTTGGTAAATACTACAACAGTTTATACTAAAACCGATGGATGTTTGTGATATATTTATTGGCTATAAATTCAATTATCAGCAACATTCCGATACTTTTTACTACTTTTCAAACACCATCAATTATATATCTGCTGAAGTCAGGTCATTCTTGCATTTTTTCGTCTGTTCTTTTTGAGTTGGTTTCTGGCTATCAAAACTGGTAATTTCTCTTTGTTGCAATCGGATGTTTTCCATTTACCGTATTATTAGAGAGGATAAAGCGGATAAAGTTAAAGTAGTCACAATAATATTAGTTGCTAATATATCATTTTTCTGACATTTTTAGGTCGAAAGATGGCGAACCTTTCATACCAGAACCCCGCCACCGACAGCAAGTCGATAAAAACATAGTGCAGCTAGTTCTCGATGGAATAAAAAAAGAGGACTCCGGTATCTACAGTCTTAGCGCCAGGACCTCGGCAGGAACCACCTCGAGGGATCTGGAGTTAAGAGTAACGAGTCCTGACGGAGGAGAGGAAGACCAACCGCCCGCCTTCCTGAGACGACTCAATGATCTCTCGGTGAAGGTTGGCACAAGGACGAGGTTCTTGGTTGAAGTTAAAACTGCTTCCGAAGTAACGGTAAGCACAGTAATTATGTAGTTGGTAACACTCAATTGCTGCAGGTAATTGAATTGCTTTTAATGACCCCACAATTATCTGTCAATTTAGGTTGGAATTTATGTGTAAGATAGTTGAGCTGTGCGATTTGAACTTTTCGAAATACAGCATGTAAACAAAAACAGCGTGAATTTCGCTGACAAACGTGTGAAGATAAATATAGCTCAGTTGGCTGGCTAAAAGGAGTGACATAAGCCACTGCTCTTTTCTGATTGCCTAAAGTCTGTAGCGAGAGAATAACAAACCATGGCTATGTTTATCCGTGATTTGGCACGAATAGTTTTTAGTTTGCTATCTACAATAGCTACAATAGACACAGCTGTAACGGTGTTAACTAGGCAAAATGTTATTCTATAATTATTTTATCTTTTGTTAATAGTCCATATTTTATTCGGTTTTTAAGAATTGCATTAACAAATACTGAAAAATTGCTACGTCTTCTAAATTCCAAAACACACCAAGTTTTAGTATATGTTCGTAATGTGTTTAATATATCGTTATAGAGGTTTGCAATGGTTCAAAAATATGATACGTTGTAATAGAAACAATAATCGAAAATATAATAAAAAATACTAGAAAAAATAATAATAGAAAATGTCGGATTTTTCCGGTTCATGGTTTACCTGCATGATGAGAGACTGTTTGTTGAGGATAAGCAGAAGAATTAAAGAGATGGATGTGGACAAAGATGTAACAGAAATATGTATACAATCGGCAGATTAAATGGAAACAACAGACGTGTAAAATAATAATAAAAAACTTAAAAAATTGAAGAAGACGGGATATGTGTAGAAATGTTTAAACACAGAGAATATTTACAACGTGAAGTGGTGGAAATGGTGCAAGAATTATGAAGAAAACTCTTTCGTTGACTGTTAAACTAGAATTAAGTCATGTACATCGTACATGACTTTCTCTTACCTTGCCCCTGGTTTAAATATAAAACAAATTGTAAAAGAAATTTTCATTCGTACCTGTCATCTTCTTCCAAAAATCTGTAATAACCAAACTGTGAGATATAGAACTGATGTATAATAATTAAAGTGGCCTTCAAGTCTCATAAGAACTTCAAAAATATCATAATATACAGGATGTTTCATTTAAAAATCTGTTGGGTAGTTTTTAGAATAAGCCGAACATCCTGTATATTCATTTTTATCTAGAAAGATCAATAACAGTTCTAAGAAAAATTTTGTATTCACAGCTGTCATATGTTTTCGAAAATACGAAATAACGTTCAAACGGTGCTATTTGAAACTAAGATATAATAATTAGGGCCACTTTAATTATTAATTATTAAATTTTGTTATTTAAATTATTAAATTATAAATTTAATTATTATTAATTATTAAATCTCATAAGGACTTCAAAAATGTAATAATATACAGGGTGTTCCTAACAAAGTTTGACAGTTGTTGCAATAAACTGAATGCCCTGTATGTTCTTGAAAACTGTTTCAAATTTATCAATTATGCTTATAACTCGAGAACTGTTGATTTTAAGCATATACTATAATTACAGTTTTTTACTCACAATTTTATGTAGATTACAAAAATGCATTTTGTCACTAAAAGTAGTAAAAAATCAAAGAAATTTTAGGTTAAGTACCTCTACCATATGTACAATTTTTAGGAAATCTTTATTGTCACCAGATTATATAATAATTAGCTTATATGTAAAGTATTATTTTACTCAATCTAACGTGGCAATCCAAAAACGATACACAGACGGACAGACGGACGGATAGACAGACTATCCACTAAAAATAGCATAGATAGGCCACAAAAAGCCTAATTCGTCAAGATCCATCAAAATCTCGACATCGAGATTTTGATGGATCAAATCCATCAAATCCATGGATTTGATGGATTTTTTTGCGAATGCAATACTTTCTCTTAAGAGAAAATAAAAAAGGGTTACCACAAATAATATGATGGAATGGACTGTTGGAGATTACCAGGTAAGCTTTAGAAGGGAGAAATCAATTGTAGACCATACAAGCTCATTAATAAGGCAAATTCAGGGCACAAGTAGGACACATAGTGTGAACTTTATGGACTTTATACATTATACATTATTGGACTCGAATTAACAACAAATTCACATCAGCAGGAATTAGACAGAGAAAACGAAGAGGTGAACCATGTGTACCGGAAGGTTCACTGAGATCTTCAAACCAAAAGTAGATAGATAAATAGATAGATAGAAAAATAGATTTTGATCTATTATTACAGATCTAAGATAACAGATCTACATAGAGCATATAAGAGGGATGACACGAACAGTGAGAGATGTTTTGAACAGAAGATTAATGGATAACAGAAGATAAGCGTTACGTAGACGGATTAAGTAGAGGAGAACATTATTAATCTTTGCATTATGGGATGGACAAAACTAACAAAGAAGAAGCAGTGGCACGGAAATAGCTTTGGCCCAACTAAATAATGAAATTTTCCATTGATTATTTACATTGATTTATTAGATTAATTAGATGATACAACCACATTTTCAGATGAAGGGTGCTTTCGGTGGCATGGTCAAATTGTGAAGTTATACTCGTTCATTCCCATTCTACAATTTAGGAATAATATCATAAACCAATGAACGTGTTAAGGTTTTAAACATTTTAAATTAATAAATTACTGATAAAATAAGATAATTAATAATGATTGCATTATTCAACTTTAATTTATTTATTATTATACATTTACTTAACTTTTAATATAACATTTTTATTTATTAACAATATTTTATTCGGTACTACAAAAGGAAATTATTGCATATAGAAAAAGATTGTGAGCAAAAGCGATTAATTACCTAATAAGAAGTAAAGTCGAATAGACCAACGGGTTGTTGAAGAGATAACGTAACCCAACGCTATTCGTAATTCTGAACGATTCTTCTTTTTATGCATTCTATTAGTGCGGATGCCTTGGAAACAACTAAGGAGGTACCTTCAGTTTTTAAAGAATGTACCCGTTCGTGTCAGTGGACTATCTACTTGAGTTTACTTTTATTATTTGTTTTCTATGTCATTAATAGAGATCTGTACCCACTGGAATCACTTTAAATTGTTTTATTAACTCGTTTCAGACAGTGGTCAGCAGACAATAAGCAATATTCTCAAAAACCATCTTCCTATTTATCTAACACTTCTTATATTCTCTATCACTGGAAAGATTTAGAGTTAAATATACTTTTGTCTAAATCAACAACATGAATCTTTTAAGTGCATTTAGATTACAATCATTTGGTGTGTTTTCTTACGCCTAAGTTCAATTTTTGCGAGAAGTTAGCAGGAAATTAATTTAATTTTAAATGTAATAAATGTAATTAATTTTAAATTCCAGAAATTGCCTTTTTCTGAAATGAAATAATGCCCTTTTGTTTTCGGTTTTGTTTCACCGGCTTATCTTCTTCGACTATCCAAATTCCAGGCAGATAAATAACTTTGCATATTCTATACAACTGTGAGTAGACAGTACATACGTAGTATTTGTTTTTTTTAATATATTGATGACCTGAACGTTTTTTCTGATTACTGTACTATTTGAAAAATTGCTGAGATCGCCGAGCTGAAATTCAGAGGGTACTAGGTTAATAACGACGGTACTTTGGCAATTATATGTTTTTCGTGTTGCAGTATTATTTGTAACAACTAATGGATATATTTTACGGATTTCGTATATTACAAATTATAGCACTAATAAGTAAAAGTAACAAAGTAAATAAAGTATAGCACTAGTAATAATCTTATGGTAATGTTCATAGTGAAAACTAAGAAGTGCTTTATGTGTTTAAAATAAAGGTGTTTAATTTTCACCGTGGGTTTTTGGAATAGAGCAAGCAATAAATAGAAGCTCTTTTGCTAAATTAATAAATCGTTACCGCCTCTCAGGCACCAAACAAATTGCTGCATTAAACCACTCGAGTGGAGACTGAGTGTCGCTTCTTGAATGCAAAGGGTTAAATTGAATCATCTGATTCCATTAGCATATTGTTTGCGAAATCACGTTTAAAGATCATTCTATCCTGCTCTGATGGTAGTAGTGTTGAATGATATTGTATTTGGATGACTTATTGCCTCTGGTCACTGGGAACAAACGGATGTTCTGTGATTACATGTTATCTATTCGTTTTTCGAATGAACTTTAGGATTCTTATGGGAAATCTATGCAAAATGAGTCATATTTTGCATTCGTTTAAATATATCCGTAAAAAGAATCGAATTGAAGATGGCGGTGCATCGACTTCTAAACTCAACATGGTCGGGTTCTAAACATGTCGAAATTTATAATTGCAAGTGTATTTCGTTTGCAATAATTTCCTCTGAAATGAGTAACTAAAAGTAAGCATAAATAATTCAGATCTTTTGAGACAACTGGCAAAGGCGTAGATTGAATTTGAACCTTGAACTCTCTGGCATGCGTTTGGACCAGTTTTGTATGCAAAATAACAAAGTGCAATATCAGTTGGTATAGTACCGAACTTTCTTTTTATATTCACTAACAGTAGTCAAATTTATTTGCTTGTGAACGTCAACAGTCATCTAATTGATTCGTTTTGATACAGTGTCGTTAGACGTTGTATTAAGACCAATAGCCCACACAGTGAGCTATTTCTTTTTGTTTTTCTGCGATCATACAAAGTTTACATATTGCCATTACAAATTTTCTTTCGTGGCAAGAGTCCAATAGGTACAATAGTCCAATGGGTGTTTGGTTTCTTTTGGGATTTAGGAAGTAACTTTGATTACTTCATACTTTCGGCTAAAATAACTTGTCATCCTGTCATCTAATGAAACAAATTAATATTCTAAATAACTATCATTGTAGTTCAGAAAACTATAATATAAATTAATTTTTCGTTTCTGACATATTTAAACGCTACCAGTAGATATTACAAAACACACCTGCTAACTGTTTATAAACGTACTCAAAAAAATTACAATTGCTATATCATTGAATGGAGCTAGGTACTTGAGAAGTCCTATGAAGTTCCCTCTTAACTTTTGACTTTCTTTCCGCAAAAAATCTTAATTTATAGTGTATAACTTCGATTGTTCGGCTAAGTCTAAGCTTCGAAAGGTTTCCTTTCTTCTTATTTTATTTGTCATGTTAACGGTTATTAATATTAGATAAAGTATTTTGACACTAGTAATTCAAAGCTTATTTATTAAGCTTAATAATTAAGCTTAATAATTATTAAGCTTATTAATAATTATTTATTATTCAAAGCTTATTATAGAGCTCTTAAACCTCTCTGAATTTTCTAGATCGAATGGTATCATGACGACCTACCTGTTAAAGAGGGAGAACGATACCGCTTCATAAACGAAGGAGGATTTCACTGCGTTGATGTGGCGCCTGTAGTTGCCAAAGATTCAGGAAAGTGGACTTGCGCTGCCCAAAACCTTACTGGCCAAGCGTCCAGTTCATGCAGCCTTAACGTTTTAGGTAATCAATCCGAATTGGTTTCTTGATTATGTTATAACTCGAACAATGTTTGTTAGTTCCAAAGACATACAAAGCACCTGAGTTCCTCGAAGAACTCCAAGCTATCCTAACCGATCAAGGCACCGTTTCTTTGGAGTGTAAAGTGGTCGGCGTGCCAACTCCGTTATTACGCTGGTTCAAAGATGGGAAAGAAATCAAAGCTGGCGACGTTTTCGCTCTTACGGCAAACCCTGACGATCCTACAACACTGGGAACATACACTTGTGAAGCTGTTAATTGCATGGGAAAGACTTATTCTAGTTCTAGGGTTCACGTTGTTGGACGAGGAAGCAGGGAAGGTTCTCTGAAACCAGCTGATAGGTAGGCTCTTCATTTCTGGAGATGTTAAAAAATAAAGAGTATTATGTTTCAGTGGAATGCCGATCGGTCCTCCACCGATTTATGTACGAGATTTGAAAGACGAAACAATTAAAATAGGCGATCCATTATTTTTATCCTGCCAAGGTATATCAACGGTTTTTCAAATGCTATTACTTTTTCCTGATCAGGTTTTAATGTTTGTAGTGTCTGTACCACCGTGGCCCAAATCCATAGTTTGGTACAACTCTGATGGTCGTGTCAACGATGAATCCGCCGATAGCAGATATAGATCAATGGCGGATGGCTTAGGAGGGTACATGTTAGAAGTAAAGCCCACAGAAGCTGCTGACCAAGGAAAATGGAAATGTGCAGCCACGAGTGATAATGGAGCAATATCAGTATCAACTTGCGAAGTAAACATGATCAGTAAGAAATCAGTCTAACTCAACTATAACTTATTAATAATTTTTCTTTTCTTACAGTTCCAAAACATTTTAGAAAGCCACGTTTCATGGAAAGTCTAAAAGCTGTGTTAACAGAAGAAGGCTTAGTGTCGTTCGAATGCAAAGTTGTTGGTTCCCCAACACCTCTTCTTAGATGGTTTAAAGATAATCAAGAATTAAAACCAGGCGATGTTTATCAGCTTACTGGTACAAACTCACTGGGTTCTTATTGTTGCATTGCGCGAAATTGCATGGGAGAAGCTATTAGTTCAGCAGAGCTAACTGTTGAGGATATCCAAAACCAGTTGAATGACGAGGAACGCGAACAACTTCTCTCAAGGAGCCAAGCACCTAAATTTATCCATGGCCTAAAAAGTTGTGAAGCACGCATTAATGAAAACTTTAGATTTTCCATCCAAGTGAGCATATCACCTTCACCAGAGTTATCGTGGCATAGAGACGATCAGCCAGTTGAAGTCGAATCAGATAAGTACAACGTAAATCAAGAAGCGAATGGTTGTTGTAACTTGGACATCGCTTCTTTAGAATTTGTGGATCAAGCTGAGTGGAAATGTGTTGCCAGAAATGAATTTGGACATTCAATTACTTCTTGTTTTCTTAAACTTATTATACCAAAGCACTTTAGAAAACCACGATTTCTAGAATGCCTTAGGGCAGTTTTATCAGAAGAAGGAGCTGTCAATTTAGAGTGTAAAGTAATTGGGGTTCCTCAACCAACTCTAACGTGGTATAAGGATGGGCTAGAGTTAAAACCTGGTGATATCCACAGGATAACTTCAGGAGAGGTAAGTTGTTGAAATAAGATTAATTTTCATCAGCTTATCAGAGCTTATTTAGGACGGGACATGTTGTCTTGGTACGTACACGTGTGAAGCAAGAAATTGTATGGGAATTGTTGCGAGTTCTGCTTCTTTACTTGGATTTGAAGATCAAACAAAGACTAGGGCTGAACAACAACGGATCGAATTAGCCAAAGTTCCATCGTTATCAACAATCCACGAAGAAAGGACGTCGCAGTTATACGATACTCCTCAGGCTGATCTTTCTATGACGCTTAACGATCATGGAGAACTTTCATTTTCATTTGATGGAAAAGAAGTTTCCTTGTCTCTATATGAAACACCTGATATCACTGAAGATGAAGCTATTCAAATTGTTGAGATGTATGCTGAACAACTATCAGAACATATTTCAGGTAAAATAGATGTAATATAAGATATAATATAATAAAGAATATTTTTTGGTCTTTATATTTCAGAACATAATGTTGTTGAGTTGCCTCCAATGAGATTCACCAAAGAAACTACAACATCGGGAAATTTAGTCATGGAAGCTGTAGTGGTTGACGTTTCTGATGATTACTTTACATCGGCCGAAGAAGACTTAAGAACAGAAGCCGATGTAACTGAGATTTATTCCATAACCGAAGAAGGTGCAAGAGCTTTGTCTCCAAATGGCGAAGTACCAAAGAGACCACCCCGAAGAAAGAATGACTCACAAAAGAGTTCCAATTCTTATTACAGTCTTTCTAAGAATGCGTCGGTTGAAACTGATGTTGCGGATGAAAGCTTGGCCATGGATTCAGAGTCTTATGGTGATTTTGAAAGCGCAATTAGTTCTGATAGGATCCGCGAGGAAGATATGGCATTTCAAGTTGCTGCTATAACAGAAACAACCAGTCTTCCTGGTGATAGATTGTTAGAGTCTCTTATTAGTCCGCAAAACACACATGAGATCGGTTCTGATTTGCGAGTTGACAGGGAAGATGGAGTCAAAAAAAAACATAGAAAGAGAAAGCAATCTCGACAATCTTCCCAAAGTTCTGATGATTCTTCAAAGGAAGGTTTAGCCAAAGATGGCGCCAGAAAGAAGGCGCAAAGTTTAGAATTAGGAGGCGATATTTTCTATAGAGATGTGCAAGGTGAAGAAGGCGATGGGCTGATGATAGACCCAGAAGTAAATGCAATGAAAATGAAGGAATTATCCGAAAAGGAGAAGGAGGTAGCAGAGAAATTACAGAAAACGTTATTGATTGTTCAAGAAAATCTAAACAAAGTCGAGCAAGAACTTATTGTTCAAACTTCATTAAAAACAACAGCTTCAGCTGCAAATAAAAGCATTGAAGTACTTCATGCTCTGATGCAACCCGTATATGATATGCAAACATTCTTGGTTACATTGGAACAACACGAGCAACAGAAACAAGATGTATCAATAGCAGAAATGATTGCACCACCAATTTTTGATTTGCAAAAAGGATTATCTATAGTAGAAAGATGCATTGAGATACAAGGGAAGGAACACACGCTGATCCAGAAGACTTGTTTTAACATTTTGGATAAAGGAGGTAAACAGATTCAAAGAGCATTGAAATTAATTGAAAATATTTCACTGTTAGAGAAAGAAATGATACCTACAAACGCTGCTGGACGAATTACACCATCAAAGATAATTCAAGAAGTTCTAATTACTTTGCAAGAAATGCAAAATGGCTTGGATAAATCTATTTTTATTATGAATAGTAAAATAGCCTTACAACAAGGCAAGAGAAAATCACCGTCACGAGATCCAGTTGTGAAGGAAACTGACATTCTTGACACGGAAAGTGAGATAGATATTCTTTTGAGATTCGCTCAACCAGGGTTTGAGTTGCAAGAAATGTTAACTAGCATTAAACAAGAAATTTTAGAAAGTGAAAGTTGTGCATTTACTAAAAGTGATATTTATAACAAAATTAAAATTCACGTTATTGAACTTGTGGATGAAATGACTTCAGCAGAAAGACACATCCAGAAACTGAAAGAATCCAATGTTGATCAGCCACTGTACTCAGCTCTGGTTGAACAATTGGCTACACCTATTAAAGAAATTGCAACTAATCTTGAGATCTTACCAACTATGCAAGTTGCTGATAAATACGATCAAGCAGCCAAACTGGATATGTTCGATGGACCTATTGAGGAAATAATCAATTCTCTTTCAAAGTTGGGAAAAGACTTGACATCGGTCGAATTAAGTCAAGCTGAAGCAAGCACTGCTGATGTCGTGAAAGAAGTATTTGATCAAGTTAGTCAGTTAATCTTCCAAAATGTTCTTCAAACAGTACAAGATTTCTTGTACAATTTAGAAAATGCACAGAAATCAGTTACAGATACTGTTGTTCTAGAAGCTTTACGACAAATGGCATCTTTGCAAAAAGATTTGGCAACAACCGTTAAACGGTCAGCAGAAGTAAACACGGAAGGTGCAGTAATGGCTTTAGAAAGATTATCACAGCCTCTTGATATGATTAACAATCAATTATTAGATATCCCGACGGCGCAAGCTTCGGATATTCTGGATGATATGGTAGCCTGCTTAAGCATTTTAGAAGACTGCATCGTCCTAAATGAAAGTATCGAAGAAGATGAAAATCTCTTAATTTCGTTTTCAATTCTTAAAGCTCGTGCAGGAGAAGTGAAAGAAAATGTTTGTATGCTCATTGAATCACCAACCGTCGAATATCATCGACCACCATTACTACAACATTTATCTGAAGAAAAAATCACAGATGAGGTGGTTGAAGAACACACTTCAGCACTTCCAGTTCCGCCAATTGTCGAAGAAGATGCGGCCATTTCAAAATACGAAGATTTGAAGAAATGTATAGCCACCATACAAGATCTACCTATTATGTCTGAAGAAACTGAAATCGCAGATTCAGAAGAATCAAATGATAGGGCTAAAGCGTTTGTTGAAACTGTTCAAGATCTAGAAAAGTACTTAGCTACTCTCCAGCAAGATTCAACAGTTGAATCAATAGAAAAAATCCCATCTGAAATATTCCAAGAAGCTTCAGAGGTAATTGAGTGTGTTGAAAAATTGAAGCATTCTGCCATATTTGAGAAGAAAACAGAAGAGCCTGTTATAACAGTTGAAGATATAGTTGAAATAAAGACATTATCGGGACCATTACGTAGGTTAAGTAAAAGTATTGATATTGTGGAGGGGCAAAAAGAGGAACGTTTGAAGTTATTTAAGAATCTTGAGGAACCATTGAAGGCAATCGAAAATTGTGTTATTAATTTAGTTGAACATAATATTTCTTTGGGTAATATTGAAGAACATCTTGCAAATACTATTGAAATTATATCTTTGGAAAAGAATAACTACGATATTTTATTAGAGGAAGCCTACGCTCTGATTGGAATTGTAGATAATTTAAATTCAGTCAAGAACCTTCTCGTGGAGTTATATGAAACGAATGTGTTAGATGTTGGTAAATTGAAAACGACTATACAAATTTTACAGCTGGAATTAAGAGATGTCGAAGCTAAACAAACATTGAAGTTCATTAATAACGCTGTTAAGGAATTGGTGAATTGCCTTGAAGACACATTATGTCCTACCAAAATTGAAAATAAAATCGTTAAAGATATTTTCAAGTTATCTGAAAAACTTGAAAAGCAGCTTAGCTTATTAATAGAACAACCAATATGGAGGGCGAAACGTGTAGAAATTCAAAACTTGCAATCGTCTTTAAGCGCTATGACGGAATCTTTCTCCAATGTTGAAATTGTGGAGATGCCATTAGAATCAATTGCATTCTTTGAACACTTACATCAAGTACTATACATTGCACAAGAAGGCTTTGAGGAATTGCAAAATGTTGATGTGAAATTAGTTTCGGAGTTGCTGAAAGAAAAATCAAATATTGTTGAGGATTTCCATAATCTCTTGGAATTAAGCACTGTTCTTACAGAACCCATACAATCCCAACTAAAAGAAGTAGTAACATACGCAACTAAGGTATTTGAACTGTCCCAAGCTGACCTAGTTTTGTCTAGTACCGAAGAATATGTTATTTATGAACAAGAACAACAACAAAGTGATACATCAGAAAAGGTGGATTCAACAATAATTGTTGAAGAACCTAAAACCGAGGGAACAATAATTGCTGGTGACAAACCAAAAGTTCTTACTGAAGAACAACACATTATTAGTGAAGAAATAACAAACATTAGTGAAGAAACAATCGAAGAAAATATTAAAGAAGTCAAAGTTGCTTTAGAAACATTATCAAAGTACCTTACTACTATTGTAACCACACCTGCAGACGTTAACAACCCGAAATATGCCTTAGTATCTGCAATAACTGAGAAATTATTTGCTCCTCTAGAATTAAATATTAAAAATACAAATTTGCTTGGGGCGAAAGGAAGTAGTACTGAAATAATAAAAAAGTTGACTTCACATATAGTTAATATAGAAACAACTGCTTTTGAAGACAAACCAAAGCTTATGGCGTCAAAGAAAATTCTTGAGGAATTAAAAGAAATTGCAGCACTTGATTTTGTTGATCCCGTGTTGATTCCATTGCTAACAACGATGAAGGAAGCTACAAAAATATGCATAACAGATATTCATAATATAATAGATGAAGAGGTTCAAATCAGACTCGATAAAATGAAAATTGTCTCACAAGTTACCGACTCCGCTCAAGAATTAGTGAAGAACATAGCATCAATAAAGTATCCTGAAATTGAAAAAGCACTAATTATAAAGTTGCAAAGGACGCTTTATGGCATTCAAATGTCCGTCAATGACTTAATAGATTCTGATTTTACCAATGAAGACCAAGAAGTTATTAAGCAATTAGAGAAATGTTTACGAAGTATAGATACTTTTATTTTGAATAAAACTGGAAGAACTCTTAAAGAAACAATTACTCCAATCGAAGAAAGAGAAGTACAAGATAATTTAAACGCCCTTTGCAAATCCTTAGAAGAAAATATCGCAGAAAAATCATCTCTGAAGCCAATGGTTACAGAATTGAACCAATTGGTTACAAATTCAAAGGCACTCATCGCCCAGATACCTGATTCCCATAAAATTCATTTGAAAATAAAATTAGTGGAAACTATGTTCACTGATATTACACAAACTATTAAAGAAAAAGCCAAATTAATAAGCCAAGAAGAAAAGTTAAAAGAAGAAAAAGTAGCAATTATTTCTAGCGTTCAAAATTATTTATCACATTTACAACAAAACGCTTCAATTGTTTTGGAGAACGCACAAGAAAACCAACTCACAGAAGGAGAAGCTACTTACGTTAAAGCATTGAAATGTTATGTGACTAATGTGGAGGAAGCAATTTCACAACGAGTTGAAGTAGAAAGCGTAATTGCGAAAGTCAAAGAAACATCAGAAGATATAAGATCAGCCGATATTGCTGATTCACCATTTAAAACGGTGATACCTCATGTAAGGGATATGTGCAAAATTATTATCAGTATTTTAGAGGTTATAAAAGATGATAGAGTCGAGCTTTTAGAAGATAAGGCTACTCTAGAAATAATTGAAATAACTGAAAAAATACCAGAAGCTGAAGAAGCTATACAAATAAAAACCGAAATAAAGTTACCTATTCTCCCTATTGAAGAATCACTACAAATTATTGAAATACAAGAACAATTACCCATCGAAGGTGAAACTATCGCAGATATTCCTATAGAAGGAGTAACAACTTCTGATGACACTGGTAAAGTCATGGAAGGAAACATTCTAGAAGAAATGGTCACAGAAACACAGCAAGAAGTACCTAGCGTAGTAATAAGTGAAAGAG
This sequence comes from Coptodactyla brooksi, assembly GCA_033557675.1. Taxonomy (NCBI): domain Eukaryota; kingdom Metazoa; phylum Arthropoda; class Insecta; order Coleoptera; family Scarabaeidae; genus Coptodactyla; species Coptodactyla brooksi. The sequence continues at coordinate 10,947 of JAWQRM010000078.1, read as the reverse complement.
AAGAAATACAAGTACAAGAAGGTGAAAGCACGTTAGGCCAAGTACAGAAAATTGAAACATCAAAAGGCGAAATAATTGTCTCTAAGGAAAATCAAGGGAAGGAAAAGGAGGAAATAATTCAAACAGAAGTTACCAAAAAAGAAAACATCAACCTAAAAGAAAGTACTGAGATCGGAAAGGAAGAAGACATAAAGTCTGTTACTGAAATAATACAAGCAATCAGCAAAGATTCTCAAATTGTAACACCGGAGTTAGCAAATAAGCTGGAAAATATTACTAGTCAAGAAGAACAAAAGGAATGTCCTGAAAAACTGATTTCAAGTGGAATTGAGGAACAATTTGCTAATATTGAAGAAGACCAGTCTAAATCAACAGCAGCTACTGCAGAACAGCAAGAACCTGTTATTGACCCTAAGATTGCAATTAATGTAGTAAAGGGGGAAAACCTACCAAAAGTTATTGACGAAATAAAGGTTATAACTGAAGAATTACAATCAGGAAAACCAAACGAATCTATTATTGAACAGAAAACCAAGGACGATCTGGAAGCACATGTACCACAAATATCTTCACAACTGGAAATAATGGAAACACCAACAGATGTAGTGAAGGGCACTGACCAAATTGGGGAGGAAGTTGTTATTGACCCTCCGGTTGAAATTAATGTAGCAATGAAGGAGAACCTACCAAAAATTGACGACGATAGAAATATTATCGCTGGAGAATTACAATCAGGGAAACTAGACGAATCTATTGTTGTACAGGAAACGAATGAACAACTGAAAGCACCTGTACAGCAAATATCTTCACAACAAGAAGTGATAGAAATACCAACAGATGTAGTAAAGAGCACTGAGCAAATCGAGGTAGAAATTGCAGAACTTGCGCCTACTATTTCTGATAAGGAAATCCCACACAAGGATGAACAAAAAGCACTCGATACAGTTGCTGCACAAGGAGAAGAATTAAAATTAGTTGACAAAGAAAAAGTGAATAGGGTTTCTGTTTTACCAGGGGAAATCAAGTTGAAGGAAGTAAATGAAGATGAAGGCCTAATAATAATTACAGAAGAACAAAAAGAAGAAAATATTCCATCTACTTCAACCGCCGCTACCAACAAAGAGGAAATAATTGGCATAGAAAAGGAAATAGATGACAAAAAACTGATTATCACTGAATTGGAGAAGAAGCCTGTGGAAGCGAGGAAACCAATAATAAAACAATTAGAGTCAATAAATAATTTCTGTATATCAAAGGCTAATGAAGGAAAAGTGGTTCAAAAGGATAAGTTACTGAAAATTGCGAATATTGTGTCTGTAATTGGGGAGAGTATTACTGCTCCAGAATTAAAGCTGATAGAAGAAATTGGTAACATCGAAGTGATTGAATATTTATTAGAAAATTGTGAAAAGTATATTAAAACAGAGGCATGTTCAGATAAGATAGAAGAAGAAATGGTGCAACGAATTAAAATAGATTTAGCAGAAATAACAGAGAGTGGAACTTCCTCGACACAACTAATAGGAATTTTTAAACAACTAGTTCAAGTTGTTCTAAATGAAGAAGGGGTTGAAATTCCGGTTGTAAAATCTCTAAAAACCTTGAAGGAATCAGTTTCAATAATTGAAAAAGAGAAGTTTTGTGAAGATAAACAATCAGCTATTACAGAATTAGAAAAATCAATTGTTGCTGTTGAAACAACTCTTCAAAATCGGTTAAGTACAACTGCTGATTTAAATAATGATGAAATAAATGCAATAAAGAAAGCTGAGAAAACCTTAACTGATATAAACACGTACCTTGTGACTGCTCAAAACATTACCCACGAAGAAGCGCCCGTCTTACCAAACGTCACTGTTGAGGCTGTCAAGAGTTCAATCGAAGAATTACGGTTAGCTGTCGTAGCTATAAAGCAAGAATCTCAAGTAAAAGAAATTATGGAACCTCTAGAAGAAACAGCTAAGAACGTTATTAATCTATTTGAAGGCATACCCGAAGAAGAAGCTTTAGTAACTAAATATTCAGAAACAGTGACAACTGCATTACAAAATATGATTAGGACCATCGTGATGATGGATAAAACTAAATTGGAAGAGCATAAAAAAGATATTTTTAATCGTATAGGAAAACAGCTAGTGAAGCTTGAAGAGAATATTGAGAAGGTACAACATGTTGGCTTAAGGCATGATATGGCCGCAGTTTTAGAAGCTGGCGAGAAATGCATTAATTTTCTCAACGAATACGTCACAAAAACGCAGAGCGTTAATTATGAGAATGTTGACGAAGAAACATCAAAACCTTTAGTTGTAGCTTTAAAAGAATTTCAAGCTTTGGAAGAAAACATAGATAAACATTCGACATTCACACCAATTCTAGAACAGTTGAAAAATATTAATGTAAACATCTTCAAGCTGTTAGAAAAAGTTGAACCAATTGTACCTAAAGAAATTCCCGAATCTTTGAAAAAACTACAAAACATCCTGCAAGACCTTCAAGAGAATGTTGCAGGACTAAGTGCATCTTCAAGCATTAAAGCTCAAAAAGTGGCTATTCACGAAATGCCAAGGCCATTAACAGCTCTTCAATTTATAGCGGAGAATATCCTTGTGAGTAAATGCGAAAAGTTATCTCAAGACGAATTGCATATTTTAGAAATCACTGCGGAGTGTATGCAAGACATAAATATTATGGTAGACGATTCTGCTAGTGAATCGTCATCAGAAAAATTGACTAAAATTGAACAATCTATTAGCAAACTTCAAGTTGCGGTTGCTAGTGTAAACCAAGAATCGCAGATAAAAGATATATTGGAACCACTTCAAGATGTATCAAGCAGTATTGAAAAGATATTGGAAAAAGAGAAAATTGCCCAACAAGAATTGAAAGAACAAAAATCGTTATCCATTAAGAGATTTTTTGGTAGTATTGACAATTTAAATAAAGTTATTGCGAAATATGTTGAACAAAGTTTGCCTGAAGCACAGATGATTGTTTTAGTTGAATTGGAAAAGCCACTGAGAGCCATAATTGAAATCGCTGGTGGTATCCCAGAAACTCAGGTTACTAAGAAAGATGTGCATCAACTAAACAAGGTAACTGATTGTGTTGAAAACGTCACCAAAACTTTAAAAGGTAATGAATCACAAGACAATGTTGATAAATCACTTCAAGAATTAAGAGAATGTCTAGCAAATATAGTTGTGCTAAAAGATGAAAGAGAACAAGATATTCAGGAAATTAAAACAGAACATTCAACCATAGAATTAATATCCGAACACCTCTCAGAATTACAAGAAGCAATATATTTTGCCCATGTAGTTTTAGAGAAACCCAAAACAATTGAAGATATAAGCCAATTAAGAAATATTAATACTCCTCTTAATGATTTATTAAAATTAGTGCTAATAATTAAACACCAGAAGGGAGATTTAAATTTATTCGTGGAATTGCAACAACCGTTACATCAACTACAATCAAAACTGCATGATGCTATTAATGCTAAAATCGTAGATGACGAAATTCCCATCTTGGAGACACTAGGGAGGGAATTTACTAAAATAGTCGATATTTCAAAAACGAAAGAACTCAGCGAGCTTTCTCTCTTTGATTTTGCCAACCCTTTGGAAATACTGCAAAATACAATCATTAACGTATGTTCCAGAGCTGTCATGGGCAACATTCCAGCTGATCAAGAATCTATTGTGCAAAAAATTGTGGATCCTTTAGACAAAATTGTCAAAGGTATAATTAAGATGAAGAGCAAAGCTAGTGAAAATGCACTTATTACTAAAAGTATCGCTGTTATTAGTTCAGCTGCTAATCACATTTACGGTATTATTCAAGGAAATCAATCTAATGATATTATGGTACAACTTTCTTCTCTAAGCGCATATTTAGCAAATGCTGCTAATTTATGTATTGAGGTGGACTCATTAATTAAGTTTTTGGGAGAGTTACAAAACCCTATTGAGGAAGTTTGTAAAAAGCTCCAAATCAAAGAAACATCAAAAAATAAAGAAGACGTCACTGAGATCATTAAAGGACTAGAACATATTGTTAGTAATATAAATAAAATTATTGCGCAAGATTGCATGTTATGTGATATTGATAAGTTTGAAGTAACTTCTCAGTGCATTACAAAATTAAAAAGTATTATTCAAGAAGTCATGATCAATCAGTTATCAGATAGAAAAGATATCAAAGCAATTGAAGCAGTGAAACAACCACTGATCAAACTCCATACCAACGTTGCAACATTGAAATCATCAGTTCAAAATATTGGTCCTCTTTCGTCAGTTATCCAGCTCGTTGAATCAGTGGCGGAAATCAAAGATGTGTTATCACAAGTAGAAGGCACTATCACCACCGGTACACTAGAAGATATATCAGAGGAAAGTATGGAAGCCGTGAAGGTATTAAATGAACCCTTGCAGAAATTATCACTCGCAATAGGTAAGTCTTTCTTTGTTTGATTTTTGAGCTACTTTTGATTTTGATGATCCTCTACTAACATTTTTCCCCAGGTAATATAGGGATTGTAGAACAAAAACCAATAATAAAAGATTTGGACAAAGCATTACTTTTAAAAGCAATTGCGGCTCTTAAATGTTCCATTGAAGTGGTGATACAGAACGTTGATGTAAAACACCTTATAGTCATAGTGCAACATTTTCAACCATTGATAACACAAATTGAAATACAAGAAGATACAATAAAGAAAGATTTAGGAGAGAGAAAGGATGAATTAATAATCAAAGATATGCTGACGAAAACGGGCGAATTGTTAAACGAGATCCAAAGAATTGAAGATAATCTTCCGAAATATTCAGAACCTATAGAGAGGATAGTTTTGAAAATCCTTTTAGAGTTGAATAAACCGATAAAAAGTGTTGAAGAAAATGCAAAATTTGTAATTGAAATCATAGAAAATCATACTGTGGATGACATCAGTGTTATATCCGCTGACATTTTAAAATCCATCAGTAACGGGTTATCAGAATTAAGTGGATTATTGACTAATATTAATGATTATGATATTCCTCAAACCGCTATCCAGAATGTTTGCCATAAATTAAGAAATCTAACGTCAAATCTAGAATTGGCAACTTCTTTACCGCTAGACACAATTTGTTTGGAATTTCTAAACCCTTCTTTTGTAGAATTGAAGAAGACATCAGTTACTTTACTGAATACATTAAAACAAATTCCTTTAATCAAGGAAGTTGCTTCAGCCTTGAAAAATACAAAAGCTCAGTTGGGTGATATCCAAACAACGTATGAAAGTTTAACTCCTATCTTGGAAAGACCTAATTTAATTGTATTTAAAGATTTACTCATAAGTAAAATGGAATTGCAAACTATCAGCTCAATTATAAGTGATTTCATGAATAATGTTGATACGTTAGCAAAAATGGACCAAGAAAATATATCTAGTATTTTACAACTAAATAATACATTAAATTGTTTTAACGATGCCAGTAAAAATATTTTAAACGTTTCAAACGTTGATGACGATACTTCTCATATCACCAAAACACTTCAAAATATTCAAGCCGATTTAAACGAATTGATTACTCAACAAAAAATGATAGACGACTTAAAACCAAGCATTTCAAATATTAGCCATCATTTACAAGCCATAGCAAACAAATCAGAAGAGTTACTACTGATCAAAGAATCGCAAACTGATATAAGTAATAATTTTCTAGATTTGATTCAGAGTATCGATGGTATTGAAGAAAATACTCTGCTAAAATCAAGTATGTCAAACGCAATTGAACCCGTTAGACGAATTCAAGAAATAGTATTAACCAAAATAGAAACAAAGGAAGTGTTGGCAAAATTGTCAGAACTTAAACGACCGATAAAAGCATTTATAAAAACCATTAAAGAAACAATTAAAGGAGCATTTACTGATGAATTGGTACAAAATGTGATAGTTTTGAATCAAGCAATAAAAGGTTGTGAGTTTGAGGACACAAGTTTCGAAGAAATTAAAACAATTCAAGAAAACCTAAAATTGCTTTCAGAAAAGTTATCAGAAGTCCAAAATGCCGCTGTTAATGAAAATATTAAGGATAGCATCCTAAAAATATTACCTGAAATTGCACAACTTCATGATATGTTAATTTTAATGGTGGCATTATTTGAAAATGCTAAAAGCAAACTACCTTTTCTTGGCCTTGAAGATCTTAACGAACCACTACGTTTAATTCAGTTTCAAATAAACGCTGTTCAGGAATATCTGAAAAGTGAAGCAATAAAAGATATTCCTCAAAGTTTAGCTACAAGACTAACGATTATGCAAATACCTCTGAAGATGGTTATAACTGCAATGAAATCTACGATTGACTTGTTAAATGAAAATACGGTTAACATTTCACAATTTGCAACAGCATTAGAAAAATATGACGTAGTAATTCAAGAGGTTATTAAATGTGAACCTCCGTCTCTTTTATTAGTGACGTCATTAACAGATGTTCAGTTGAGTGTTAGAGATGTCTGTAACAAATTAAAGATAATTGACTTAAGACAGAATAAGTGTAAGCAGTTATTACCGGTGATTGATAGCATTTTATTTTTAGAAAAGGTCTGCAAAGAAATTAATGTTAGTGATGCAAAGGGTTTAAATAAACGAGTATTTACAATGATTCAAAATTTAGCATTGTCATTAAATGATGTTGGTAATTCATTAAAACTTGGGAAGGAAGATCTTGATAGTTTACCTAACGAAGTCGTTTGCCAATTGTTTACAATAAATGAACCGACTTTAGAATTATCATCATTCGTTAAAGCATCTCTGCTCAATGCTGTAAATAACGAAAATATTCGACAACTGATATTATTAACAAAAGTTGCTGTACGTAACATTATTATTGATAGAAGGCTACCAAATAAGGTTTTTCAAAGTCTTCAGAATTTCTCGATAAGATTAGAAGAAATAGAAAAGGAATTAATTAAACAAACCGAGATAATTGGACATGTTGAAGCATTAAGAAAATCAATAGAAGTAATTGAAAATAATATACAAATTAGCACAAGATCTCTTGAACAAATGCCAGTTTCTCAAAAAGGAAGTGTAACAGATATTTTAGAACCACTTAAAATATTGCAATCAAATTTACGGTATTTAGAAGAAAATTTATCAGAAGAAAGCATTCCTATTGAAGACATCCAGAAATTGTTAATTATTCAATCATCAGTTGAAGAAGTGTGTACTGCTACAGCATCCGAAAAAGTAACTATACCCAAAACGATGCCTAAAACTGTAAAAGCACTAAAAAGATTGAAACAAAATGTTGAAAAAATTCAATTTTCCATGGAAGCACCACAGCAGTTTGGAAACATTGGAAGGGGCGTGCAAACACTAACTGCGGCGATATCGGAAATTGAAGACGAATATAAGAAGAGAGTACTGAAAACTCAATTTTTAAAGACAGAAATAGAACGTCTAAAAGTTTCTTGTCAAAAACTTCTTTCCAAGGTTGAAATCGTGCAACCTGAAGGTCAAAAAGCTGTTTTAGCTGTAAGTCAACTGGGACAGGAATTAACTGTTTTAAATGAAACTGTAGAACAGTTGGAGGACGTTTATGATAAAGAAGAAGTAGGAGATGTTTTCCATGATGTTTTAACAAAAGTCAATTTAATTGATGATCCTATAAGGAAATTCAATTTGTTCATCACAAATTGCGTTTTATCAGCTGAAAGTCCAAATATATTAAATATTGATAAACCTTCTCTAGGAATTGCTATTTCAATGTTTAAAGAAAAATTGAACAATATCAAATTTTCAGAAGCAGAAGTAAATAAATTACCAGTTTTAGAACAAGCAATTCAAGCTTTAAAGGCAAAGCTTCATAGTATTGAGGATGAATGTCAAGAACTGGAAAAAGGAATCGTTACCCCATTAAGTGAAGAGGGTATAAAAATGGGACCACCTTTTGAAACACAAGGCGCAGTTCAGAAGGATGACGAAGTCCTGAAGAAAGAACATAAATCTAAAACTAAGATTGAAGACATTCCAAAAGAGAAGCTAGGAAGCGATTTAACAGAAAACGCAGAAGTACCAGGAGTAAACAAGGAAAAAATTCCGAAAGAGACCATTCAAGAGCTCGTACTTCTTGAAAAAACGATAGAAACGGAACCATTGGAAAGTAAACAGCAGAAAGATGAAAGAATGATTATCCAAAAAATGCCTACAGATAAAATTGAAGATATTGTGGCAGAAGATGTTAAAGATAAACCAGTAGCGGAAGAAGCTGAAAAAGAAGAGAAGTTACCTATACAAAAACTCGAACATATCGAAAAACGGATTCTCCAAACAGAAGAACAAATCGCACTGGAAGAAACATCAAAAGCAAATCTCGAAGAAACTTCAAAAGATAGAAGTGAAATTATGTCGGAAGACGCTAACGTTAAACCAGCAGATGAAGAAACTGGCAAAGAGCAAGAGTTAGACGTACAGAAAGTAGAAGAAATTGAAAAAATAATTGCTCGAAAAGAAGAACAAATTCTACAGGAAGGAATATCAAAAATAAATATTGAGGAAACTCCAAAAGAGAAAATTGGAGATAGGTTAGATGACGTTAAACTTAAATTAGTAGAAGGGCAAGTTGTAAAAGAAGAGCAATTAGTTGTTCAGAAAGTCGAAGAAATACAAAAACCGATTGTCCAAAAAGAAGAACAAGTAGTACTCGAAGAAACACAGAAAATAAAGATCGAAGAAACTCCAACGGAAAAGATTGGCTATGTTATGTCAGAAGATGTTGAAGTTAAATCAGCTGAGGATGAAACTGAAAGAGGAGAGGAGTTAGTTGTTCAGAGAGTGGAAGAAATCAAAAAGCCGATTGTTAAAAATGAAGAACAAATTGCACTGGATGAAATGCAAGAAACAAAGGTTAGAGAAAGTCCAAAAGATAAAATTGAAGATACAGTAGATGATGTTAAAATTAAATCAGCAGAAGAAGAAGCTGGGAAAGAAGAGAAATTAGCTGTTCAGAAATTCGAAGAAATAGAAAAATCGATTGTCCAAAAACAAGAACCAATCACACTGAAAGAAAAACCGATTGTTCAAGAAGAAAAACAAATTGCACCGGGTGAAGTACAAGAAACAAAGATTGAACAAATCCCAAAGGAGGAAATTGGAGAAGACGTTAAACTAGTAGAAGAAGAAGATGCAAAAGAAAATAAGACTGTTCAGAAAGTAATCCTTGATGTAAAAGAGGAAGACAGTTTAATGAAGAAAATTGAAACACCTGAAGAAGATGCTAAAGAGGCATTGCAAGAAGAAACTACACATGCAGATATGACTTTGAAACAAATGAGAGCAACAAAGCTAGAAATAGTTATAGAAGAAACTCAAGAATCTCTATCTTCATTAAAGCAAAAGGTTAATGAGCTCACAGATCAAAAACAGCATGGTATTATATCTATTCTTGAGTTGTATGATTCACTAGAAAATATCAAGGAATCACTACATACAGAGGAACTTGCAATTGAAAATTTACGTGATAAGCTGAATATTTTGATTGAGCCGTTGAACAAAGTAGCAATTGCAATAGGCAATATTTATGTTTCAGAAATGCCAGTTTTGACAGAAATAAGAAAACCAAAACTCAAAGTTGCGTTGGTAGCAATGGCAGAATCTTTAACTGTCCTTCAACAAGATCACGAAATGCAGAAAGCTACTGTAACACAAGAATCTCTTAAAAGCTTATGTGCTAAAATATCTGAAATAATTGAAGATGTTCAAGAAAAGCATAGCAAGAAGTTACAAGAAACGGTTGATGAACTTTGCAAAAGCATTTCATTATTAACCCCCAAGATCGAAATCTTAAAAATTAGCGAAGAAAATATATTATGTATTGTTGATTTAGTTCAACCACTAGACGCATTTTCAAAGTGGCTAGTACATGAAGATTTGATCGACACGTTAAAAAATTTAGATAGTTCTGTGGAATCATTAAAGAAAATTATAAATGCTGTACAATACTTGGCAGACATACTACAAAGTAACAAAATGAATGAAATCAGTCAAATGAAATCTTCACTTATAACAGCCTTGAAGATTACGAATGAAGAATTAAGTAAACTTGAACTAAATGTTAAGCCAGTGCAAAATTTGTTAGCTGATTTGTCCAGAGTAATATCTGTCATTGATGAAGGTCCAAAGAAATCTTTTGAATCAATTGGCACTTTGCTACAGTCTTTAATAACAGAAGTGCATGTTAATATTGTACGACTTGAAGACCAAACTGCACGTACTTCATCATTAGAATTGATGAAATTAGCGTCAATCGGTGAATTGAAGCACCCATTACGAAATTTTGCGGAAACTCTCATTCTTCCCAAAGACGCGAGAGAAATCAAGAAAAAAGAAAAGTCTTTAGAAAGAATAAAACTATGTCTTCAAAAACCTTTGAAGAAATTTGTTGATGATTTAAAAGTTATTTCGGAATCTTTACAGAGAGAAGAATGTAATCTGGCGAAACAAAAAACTTTAAATGCTTTAAAGATATTTAGGAAGGCGTTGAACATTGCTTGCGAAGAAAATGAAGTAAAAAAATCTGAATTTACTGCTGCAGTTTTGGAGCAGTTAAAAGCAAAACTATCAGAAGTTATAGAGAATATAGAAAAGGAAGAAGTGAATATAAGCGTAGTAGAAACAGAAGAAAGCCAAATTGAGAATGTAGAAATAGCAGATACAACAGCCCTAAAAACGGAAGATATTTTGGAGACAGCAATTAAATCGGAAGATGAGAAACAAATTGCGAAAGAAATTATGGAAATAGTTGCCAAGGTGATAGAACATCTTGAAATGTCAGCTCAAATTTCCGGTTTTTTCTAATCCAATTTGAATATTTGCCAAAGTTTCTTTTAATTGAACTAATGAAGAAATTCCGTGTAAAGATTTTGGTAATAAATAAATTCGTGATTCAAGTAAATTCA
>JAWQRM010000077.1:0-32078 GCA_033557675.1 Coptodactyla brooksi | reverse complement strand
GTTAATGACAGTGCCATCAAGCACCAACAAAGGATTAACTAGGGAATCAACTCTTGCTAAGAGAGGGCGGATTCCGAAAATAATTGCTTGCGTTTTCAAAGCATTTAGTACAAGCCCGAACTGAAAATACTATTGAGATCTTTGTTTAAACTTAGCGTATGGAAAATCAGATGCTGATGTCGATCTATAAATTTGCAAGTCTTCCGCATATAAATGGTAGTTAGATGATAACTTTGGTGACACTGTTTATGAAAACACTGAAGAGTAAGGGTCCCAACACACTGTCCTATGGTACACCATACTTGATGTTAAACATGGACTAACAGGAGGCGCCAGAGCGAACACAAAATTGACGATCAGACAAGTAGGACTTGAACCATGAAACACAGGTGGGGCTAAAATCAAAAGAGGAGAGAGATACCAGAAGCAAGTCATGATCAACACAGTCGAAAGGATTACTAAAATCAAGCAAGATAAGTATTGTCAACCCTCGTCTATCAACAGCAGGTCGAATATCATCAGTAATTTTTATAAGCACAGTAGTGGTACTGCACCCCCTACGAAACCCAGACTGCAATGTCTTCAAAAGCCTTCGACAGCACAGAAAGAAGAGAAATAGGACGATAATCAGAGGGGGCAAGCAGGAGATGATGTTTTAGGGATTGGAACAATGTGTGCCTGCTTCCATGGGGATGGAAAAAACCCAAACCTATCTCAGACCTAGACTTCGTCAATAATAATGCTTCCCTTGCCTCCTCCAGAGTGACATAGGCAGCCAATCAATAGTAGAGTATGATTCACCATATTATGTATGATGTTTTTGTTTAATTACAAAGAATACTGTAGAAACCCGAATGTGACAAACAATTTTGTTCCATAAGTGATATCCTCACTATATATGTGTGTATGACGATTTGCTTTAGTTTAGATTGTATTTAGTTGCTTGTGTTGCGTCTTTTGTTACCTCTAAGGGAGGCAACCTGTTGGGCAATAAAGTTTATTATTATATTACTATTGGAGAAGATTCTTTATCGGTTCATATTTTTGGACATTGCTCATTACACTCACTACTCCTGCGGCTAGCTAATTAATTTTGATTCAATACCATTGTTTTATGATTCATTATTGCGTTTAGTTATTCATGAAAATCTTCCAGGTGAAATAATATTCCTGGGGATTACTTAAAAATAAAACGAAATAATCCATAGTCCATTCGACCGTTATACCAATTAACTTTCATGCCAACATAATCACTATAATTCCTCATCGTGCAAAAAACAACATCTAAAAGAAACCGACACGGCAGCAATAAGACGTAAGCTCCTCTGTCTTCATTTCCATTCTTCTTGCACCACCATCTCGCCCGTTTTTTTCGCGCTTATCAAGGCCAGATTCATTTCCTCTCCGCGTGGCATTCCGGACCAATTTGTCACGACGACACGCCAGCGGCCACTACGAAAGAGTCTCCCCGGGCATATCATAAAACAAAATACCGCCGTACATAGCCGTCGCTCCGTACAGGGCCCATGTAGTTCGGCAAGATAGCCGCAAGCTGCTGCCGAGGCAAAAACGAGAATGAAGACGCAGCCTCCACGGTCCGGCACCTGTGTGTACCACACCGGCACTGCTCTCTTCGCGAACGAGCGAGCGGTCCACGAAGGCACTAAAAGGCCAGCGTACCTTTACCTCTGGCCAGAGCTCTTCTTCTGCAATAAGTTCAGTTGCTCTTCGCGCTGCCAAGCGTCATCCCGAAGAACTCGCGAATGAACGTTCTAACGTGACAGTTCTAACGCCACAAATGAATTGATTCTCCAATGTGGTTATTCTGTAGACGTGATGGGAAATCTGAATTTTTGTGGTAAGTGTAAGTGGTGATGACTGCCTACCCAGGACATAAGAGACCCTTCAAGAAATGTACTTAAATTGAACCAGATTTTCTAATGTAAGTACCGTAGAAAGTTATGACTCATTCAGAAGTTATACTTCCAATAATGTATAATACTAACATCTTGATGGTGGCTGTACACTCTCTATTGTGTTGTAATTGGTGATATATGTATTTTTAAAGGTAAATTGATAGTCTATAAAGTTTAATCAGGCAAAGAGATTTAATGCAATTACTATAATCAGAACCAATAGATTGTAATACGTATTGGTTGAAAAGATGACACTCTTTTATGTTATCAGGTAGTCATTCTTGTTAAAGACTGCCTAATTTACAAAAAAGCTCTCATAAATTCACCACTCATTGTTTCCTAATACCCGAACCACTGAGTGGAGGAGTTCAGTTGGTATTTATATGGAAAAATTAAACCGAGCGCCACACAATTACCTAAATGCAAAAAGGACACAAACTTATTATGAAGTTAACTGTTCATACAAGATGGAAAACAATGAAATATGCTAATTAATTCATTGTTTTATTAATTATTCTTTCCAAAAATGTACACTTTAAAAAAATTCCTTTATGCTGAAAGTCTTTGTTGAAGGAAAAAATTATATAATCACAGTATAACTCGTGACAGGTTGCAAAAATATTTTTTTTTACTTTTTAATGGAAAAATAAAATAAATTAAACTGGTACTCGGATATCAACTTATTTCCTTGTCTCAACACATATCAGATAAACATTATTGTTAAACACCGCCTAGTTTACAAAAAAAAACTCTCAGCACATAGTGTGATTCAAAAACTCGATAAACAACAATTCACCAAAAAAAATTACAAAAATCAATGAATGAAAATTTGAGACTACTCAAATTTTGTTATGTCACCTTATACATGTCCTGTGACGTGATATGTTTCAAGGACATTTAAAATTATATATCAGTGCCAAATTTCGTATTTCATTATCAAATTTAATGCACATGACGATATAGATCAAAAATTCACTTTATCCCAAAATCAAGACATTTGAACAAGTATAGTGTGTACAATTATTACAGTTGGGTTGTTCGGAAAGTAATTTCGTTTTCTTCTTCGCAGCAGAGATGTTAGTTGTATTTTAACCAGCCAACTTCATTCTAAACCGTATATGCATTACATATTCTGATAGCTGACATTGCAAAGTGTATGTGAGAAAATGTTTTGTTCGGTTCTGTGCAATTGTTTTCTTTTTGTGTCTCATGAAACATGGAAAAACAAAAACAGCATTTTCGGCATATTTTGCTTTTTTATCGAAAAAGAGGTAAAAATGTCGCTCAAACGAGAAAAGAATTAGTCGATATGTATGGAGAAGATGTATTGACAAAATTCCAGTGTCAAAACTGGTTTGCAACATTTTTTACAAGCTTGCAAAATTTTTAGGAGCTGTTTTCAAAGGTTTTAGGAAAATACCGCGGTCAATTCTAACATGTACTGTCATGAACTAGACAAATTGCATGATTTTCTGCGAACTGATTTACAAAAATGTTTGCAAAAGTTTGAAAATTTTTTGCAAGTTTGCAAAATTTTTAGGTCTTATAAATTGCATGATTTTTTGCAAAGAATTTTGCAAACCAGTTTGCAAAAAATCATGCAATGTTTTTGTCCAGTTGATGACAGTACACTTTAGAATTGATCGTGGTATGCTCCCAAAACTTTGGAAAGAGCTCCCAAAAATGTTGCAGACTTGCAAAAATTTCGCACGCTTTTGCAAAAAAAATTGCAAACCAATTTGGAAAAAATCATGCAATTTGTCCAGTTGATGAGAGTACACTTTAGAATTGATCGCGGTATTCTCCCAAAACTTTTCAAAAGAGATCCCGAATATTTTGCAAGCTTGCAAAAATTTTGCAAACCAGTTTTGACACTGGCATTCTGTCAATACATCTTCTCCATACATATCGACTAATTCTTTTCTCGTTTGAGCAGCATTTTTACCTCTTTTGCAATAAAGAAGCAAAATATGCCGAAAACGCTGTTTTTGATTCTCCATGTTTCATAAGACACAAAAAGAAAACAATTGCACAGAACCGAACTAGAATAAATATATAAATATAAAGTGTACTGTCATCAACTGGACAAATAAATTGCATGATTTTTTGGAAAAAGAATTGCAAACCAGTTTTGACACTGGAATTCTGTCAATACAACTTCTCCATACATATCGACTAATTCTTTTCTTGCTTGAGCGGCATTTTTACCTTTTTTGTAATAAAACACCAAGATATGCCGAAAATGCTGTTTTTGATACTCCATATTTCATAAGATACAAAAGGAAAACAATTAAATAGAATCGAACAAAATATGTTCACACATAAACTTTGCAATGTCAGCTGTCAGAATATATAATCCATATAGGGTTTAGAATGAGGTTGGCTAAAATACAACTAACACTTCTACTGCGAAAGAAACGAAATTTCTTTCCGAACAACCCAATTGTAATAATTGTGCACACTGTATTGGTTTAATTGTCTTGATTTTGGGATCAAGTGAATCTCTCATCTGTACTCTTATGTGCATTAAATTTCATTTCAATGATGCTTCCTTCTTGATGCACCATTTTTCATGTTCCCGACTGTATGTCAAATGAAATATTATTTAAAATAAACGAGATGATTTATTAAAAATTATAACTGTTTCTCAAAATTATTGCTGATTTAAATAGAGAACAAATAGAATTAAAGATAATTTTGAACATTTCTTGATATCTCTGACGTCAAATAATTTGCGTTCATCATTGCAACTTTATCTACACCAAACTAGCTCGTGTTTTTAGGTTCAAGTTCTTATGTTTTATTAAATGTTTTAAATAAGTATTCAGGTAAAATGTTTCGTATTTCATCTAAGTGACAATTTTCCCCTTTTATTTTGATACCAGAGTCATATTGATACCAGAGCTGTGGAACTTTTG
This sequence comes from Coptodactyla brooksi, assembly GCA_033557675.1. Lineage (NCBI taxonomy): Eukaryota > Metazoa > Arthropoda > Insecta > Coleoptera > Scarabaeidae > Coptodactyla > Coptodactyla brooksi. The sequence goes on along the minus strand of JAWQRM010000077.1, from coordinate 27,244 downwards.
GCTTATTAACAAAGTTCAACAATTGTCACCACCACACTACATACAAAAAAGGCTAATATTGATGGTTTTATTAATGAATTAAATTTACTGTTCCACGATATTAAATTTTCTTTCCAAAAATGTACATGTTTTAAAATTTCCTTCACGCTGAAAGCATTTTCCGTTTTTCGGTTTGAATAAAAAGTGATATAATGGAAGTATAACTTGTGGTAACTTGCAGAAATATCTAATTATTTACTTTTTATTAAAAAATCCTCATTCCCTAAGATCCCAATTTATTTTCTTGTTTCGATATAAAGTAAAAAAAATGTCCACAGGTAAACAGCAAAGGCATCGAAATAAATAGACCTTTATTTCGATGAGAGATTAAAGGATTAAAGAGACCTTTCAAAAGGTGTACTTAAATTGAACCAGATTTTCTAATATAAGTACTGTAGAAAGTTATGACTCATTAGAAGTTATACTTCCTAACTTACTTTTAACTCTACTATATACAATCTCTATTGTAGTTGGTGATGTATGTATTTTTAAAGCTAAATTGATAAGGAGTCTATGAAGATTAATCAGACAGAGATTTAATGCAATTATTATAATCAGAACCAATAGGTTGTAACCCATATTGGTTGAAAGGATGGTACTCTTCTATGTTATCAAGTAATCATTCTCGTTAAACACCGCCTAATTTCCAAAAAAAAAGCTCTCAATACATAGTGTGATTTATAAACTCGATTCATAAAAGGGTTGAGATTGCACTCAGCACTCATTGTTTCCTAGCAACCGAACGATTCAGTGGAAGAGTTCAGTTCGTATGTATGTGGAAAAATTAAACAAGGCTCCATACAGTAGACTGAATGCAAAAAGGACACAAACCAATTACAAAGTTAACTGTTAAGTTAGCCTTTCATTTTGTCATACTAACACTAGAGTTATGGAACTTTTGGCTTAGTAACAAAGTTAAACAATTGTCACCAACACATTACATACAAAAAAAGCCAATATTAATGGTTGTATTAATAAATTAAATTCACGGTTCCCCGATATTAAGTTTACAAAAATAGTGAAATGCGTTAATTAATTCATTGTTTTATTATTAATTAATTGTTCTTTCCACAACTGCACATTTTTAAAAATTACCTTTATGCTGAAAGCGCTTGTTGAAAAAAATCTGATATACTTTGCAAAATTATGTAATTTTTTACTTTTTATTAAAAAAGAGAATAGTTGGTAGCTATAAAATCCCAATTCCCTAAGATCCTAAACTATTTCCTTGTTTTAATGCAAAGTATTGAAACGAGGTAAAATTGTGGATAATTGTCCACAGATAAACAACAAACTCCTAGAAAGAACTCCTAAGTATTGGGTTGTTCAGAAAGGAATTTGCCAGCCAACCTCATTCTGAACCATATGTGCATTACACATTCTGACAGCAGACATTGCAAAGTTTATGTGCGAAAATATTTTGTTGGGTTATTTTCTTTTTGTGCCTTATGAAATATGAAGAATCAAAAGCAGCATTTTCGGCACATTTTGCTTTTTTATTACAAAAAAAGCTAGAAATGCCGTCCAAGCGAGAAAATAATTAGTCGATGTGTATGGAGAAGATGTATTGACAGAATGCTAGTGTCAAAGCTGGTTTGTAAATTTTTTCGCAAGTTTGCAAAATTTCTGGGAGCTCTTTTCAAAATTTTTGGGAGAATACCACGATCAATTCTAAAGCATACTGTCATCAACTGGACAAATTTCATGAGTTTTTGCAAACTGTTTTGCAACATTTTTTGCGAAAGTTTGCAAAATTTTTTGTAAGTTTGCAAAATTTCTGGGAGCTCTTTTCAAAATTTTTGAGAGAATACCACGATCAATTCTAAAGCGTACTGTCATCAACTGGACAAATTTCATGAGTTTTTGCGAACTGTTTTGCAACAGTTTTTGCGAAGGTTTGCAAAATTTTTTGTAAGTTTGCAAAATTTCTGGGAGCTCTTTTCAAAATTTTTGAGAGAATATCACGATCAATTCTAAAGTGTACTGTCATCAACTGGAGAAATAAATTGCATGATTTTTTGCAACATTTTTTGCAAGTTTGTAAAATATTTGAGAGCTCTTTCCAAACTTTTGCAAATTAGACGAATAGAGAATATATACTGTTCCACCAAGATAATGCGAGACCGCATACCAATTTGGTAACTCGCCAAAAACTTTTACAGCTTGCATGGTATGTACTACTATACCTATCATATTCTCCAGATCTGGCACCTTCCTATTATTACTTGTTTCGGTCTCTGCAATTTTTTTTTGGACAACAAAACCTTTACTTCAGATGAAGCCGTCAAAAATGACTTGGATCAGTTTTTTGTCAGCAAGGATCAGAAGTTTTGTGAGCGTGGATTCATGCTACTGCCAGAGAGATGGCAAAAGGTGTTGGACCAAAATGGTGAATATGTAATTACATAAAATGTTTATACTCTCTAAGAAAAGTGCCTTTCATGTGCACCAAAAGAAAAAACCAAATTATTTTCCTAATACCTCAACCAAATACCTCTTTTTAGTGTTCACACCTTGTTATAAGGAAACTTAAATCACAACAAAACTGCAATAAATTAATCACTACCCTAAAAAAGAACTGATTTTTTTTTAATTTTATGTCTTTGACTGGCAATTAATAACCAAAATCTTGATCAACTGTTTCGAAGTAAGTTCAGGGAAATCGATCACTATGTCTTCAAAAGAAAAATAATTGATGATTGCCTCCTTCAATGCTCTCTTTCATCACTAGTAACAAATTGTAGAGCGAGCGAACTTAGAAGAAGGGACTAAAAGTGGAGGTGGCAAATGATTTTGTACTTAGCAACTAATTGCATACCCAGCGCCTTTAGCACTTAATGTATTTTCAAAGTGTAAATTGCTACAAAAAACACTGAATTATGACGTAATAATGACATAAACAAAACTACTATTAAAATTGCCGCAAAAGTAAGTGATACATTTAAAGGCAAGCATCTCTGAAATTACTCAACCAAAGAAATTTAAATAAATTTTATTACAATGTACATTTACCTCTTAATGTCTTGCATTAAAAATCAAGACATTGAGTAATAAAACAAATAAACATGAATTTTTCACTGGACATACAGCACTATATTTGGAATATCAAAGTTCAGATTGAAAAAAAAATTACCTTTATGGAATTTTCCTTCAAAACTAAAATGTATTATTTAATTCTTTATTGTTGATGATATTGTTTTTTATTGATGATTTAATTGTTTACTGTTGATTGTTGAAGCTCTATATATTCTATGAATATATAGAGTTTTGGTATAAAAACTGACTACTGACTTTTAAACTTCACATTTAAGCCGTCAGTCAGCTCCTTAACAAATACAGCACCACTCTTCAAAATCATTTCAAGAGAGCGTTGAAATGCCACAATGCACCTCCACTTTTACCAGACCTACGCTTAGTATAGATCGTTCTTCTCACTGGTTAGCGTCATACCCAGTTAGTACAATACTTAGGAATGAAACACAGAACGTGACAAACCAGCAAATGTATTCCTTCTAAGTGCTGACATGTTGTATCTCTGTGTTTAGTGCATGGTTATGGCCTCTTGGCGAGTACTTATTGCACCTTTTGTGGTAAGTACCAATATAGTGACGATACATATTTAGCTATTCGTAAAAGAACTAAAAGCACACGGAAACAAAGAAATTCTTGGTTTAATTTCATTCTAAACTGTTAATGCATTTTAAGTTTATAGCCCACGATACTTCATTCAAATTATATACCGTATCTACCGAAGATCAACTAGTAATTAAACGCCTATAAGATCTAATGTCCTCGCCACAGTCTTGTTTAAAATAAGGTGTGCAAAACCGAAACTGATTAAACACGTTTGCATGTCTTTTAATACATGTGCGTACAGTCTGTACTTGCACTATAATGTACAGTTTATACTAAATGAACTTTTTGTAAACAAAGCAAATCATCGAATGTCCGTGAACTTTCCAAGGTAATATTTAGGTTTTTGCTTGTTTTTGTGGCGATAAACTATGATAATAACCTCAAATTATAAGAAATAAAATTACATATTAGGTACAACCAATAAAGATGGCCCCAAAACATGCTCAACATTTTTTTTTCATGAAGTAAGTAAGGTACCAATTATTTGGAATAGTTTTAAAAATAGTCTTAATGTTAAATTTCGTTTTTTTTTGTGACACAGGCGTTAGTTGTATTTTAACCAGCCAACTTCATTCTAAACCGTATATGCATTATACACATATTCTGACAGCTGACATTACAAAGTTTATGCATGTAAATATTTTATTCGGTTCTGTGCAATTGTTTTCTTTTTATGTCTTATGAAACATGGAGAATCAAAAACAGCATTTTCAGCATATTTTATTTTTTTATTACAAAAAAAGGTAAGAATGCCATTCAAGCGAGAAAAACATTATATGACGTATATGGAAAAGATGTATTGGCAGAATGCCAGTGACAAAACTGGTTTGCAAAATTTTTGCAAAAATGAAAAAAAAATAATTGCAATTTTAAATAGAAGATGTACATCGCACATGACTTTCTCTTACCTTGCCCCTGGTTTAAATATGAAAAAAAAATTGTTAAAAAAATTCTATTCGTACCAGTCATCTTTTTCAAAAATGTGTAATAACTTCAAAAATATCATAATATACAGGGTGTTCCATTTAAAAATCTGAAGTTGGATAGGTTTTAGAATAAACCGAACACCCTGTATATTCGAAAACTATTTCAAATTGCGAAGAGTTCGATGTCATGCAACCTTTACTTGAAACATTTTTTCTAAAAAAAGCAATTCCCGAGATTAAGAACGAAATACCTTCTTGCCCCATAGGACTGTATTTTTATCAAATATGCTTATAACTCGAGAACTGTTGATTTTAAGCATGTACTATCCTTATAATTTCTTACTCACAATTTTATGTAGATTACAAAATATATTTTGTTACAAAGAGTTGTAGAAAAATCAAAAAATCTTTAGGTTAAATACCTCAACCATATATACAATTTTTACGAAATTCTTATTCTAACCAGATTACATAATAATAAGCTTGTATGTAAAATATTGTTTTAAGCAGTCTAACGTGACAATCTAAAAACGATTTACAGACGGACGGACAGACCAACCACCAGAAATAGCATAGACTACAAAAAGCCTAAAGACATCATTGTATTTTTTTGCGAATACAATACTTTCTCTTAAGAAAAAGTAGAAATTGCAAAATTTTTAAAATTTCAATTCTGAAATGTACTAAAGTTGAGGGTTTGGAACCTTTAGCTTTGTAACCAAGTAAAACGAAGTCACCACTACGCCAAAATTTGTAGAGAGGGCGCTCGACGCATGTTTCGCTAACCAAGTTAGCATTATCAGGAGCGATGAAAGACAGTCTTTCAATGAATCGTCGATAAAACAAAAAAGATACAAAAAATAGTAAAGTTCCGAGGAGCATAGCTGAGAATATTGAACCATAAAGAAGAAAAACACTAGACAAGTTGAAGCAATTACTAAAAAACCAGTAATACATAACTAAGATAAAATAATTAAATTAATAAAGTAATAAAGTTTTTTTGCACTATAATTTTTGCTTTGTTTACTTATATGTTATGTTCATCCTACAGATCACCAGAGAGTGATTTGTGAGTGACCATATTAGCAATGATAGAAAATTAGGTTTCACCATAATGATAAATCACAGATCATTTTTTCAATGCGTTTTCCAGAGTGTTGGATCAGTCCAATTAATTGGAATGAAACAGCACTCAGTAAAGAATAAAAAAAAAACATAATAATAAGAATGCACGAGTATACAGACAAAACCTTTTGTCAAATGCGACAAAACCCATCCCCAACCTATTAAAATTTCTTTCTAGTAAAAGCTAGGTACAGAAAATATATAAAAAACTGGTTCTCTTTAAATATAAAGGAGTCATTGAACTGAAATGTTGTAATTGATGCCTCCGCGTGCTTTGAATATAATATGCCGACCCAGTAAGGCAAAATAAATGAAATTCAATTCCGAAATTCATTTGAAGCAGCCGATGCACGCCAGGAAGTGAACCACAATTCCCCTATCTCCTTTTTATTTATTCTTTCTCTGTTCTTCTGAAATTACACAGGCGTTAATGTGAATCAAGAATTCAATGGTTTGAAATTACAGTCAATTCCGGACGTAATGACGTACTCTCAGCTACTCATTGGCTGAGCAGTTTCGTAACGATGACAAAGTGCATTTCTGGAGACGAAGGAGATGCCACCAAGTTGGTTAATTAACATAGTAATGATTTTCAAGAGGTTATTATGGCTTCCTGCGATGTACGTCTGTTATTTGCCTTGGAAATAGGGCTTCGTTAAGCAAGTAAATACACATGATGGATGTTACTAAAAATAGACCTATCTTTAATAAGAAAATAATTACTTAAAAAATGGTTGTTTGTTTACTTAATTAGTACAAAAATACATAGTTTTCAAAACAAGTTGGAAAGTTTAGTTTTCGAAAAAGCTTTCAAAAAACGCATTTTTTTCATAACGATATATTTATGCGGTTGGGCAAACTAAATTGTTTATAGAAATAGATGTAATAATAAAATAGCGTTATAGTTATACAAGTTATCCCAAAAGTCCTTTTCAGAATAAAAATTCTATGATGAAATAATGGATGCGATTAATGGAATAGTTTTCTTTATTTTGTGTTAAAGTACAGCGTCTGGGAATTTAATTCTGAAAAATTATGTCTTCCATCAATCACTAAATGCGGTCTCTCAGGGTAGCGTTGTGAAGTTATGTCATCAGGGTCTTTCAAAATATGCACTGAACATGTGGACAAATTATTATAACGTTTGTAAAATCTTTCTTTGTTGGATATTAATTTATGTCAGAGTTAATTGGTAGTGAACAGTGGTTTTGACCATTTGCAAACTGTTACTATGACTGTTGGTAGGATGTGCAATTTTAGTACACTATTTAGTGATTTGAGAAACAAGGTTTTGCCGACCAAAAAAGTTTGTAGAGATCGAAACAAGTGATATTCACTTAGGGTGCCAGATTTGATGAATATGATAGGTACGGTAGTACATCCCATCCAAGCTGTAAAAGTTTTTGGCGAGTTTCCAAACTGGTATGCGGTCTCTACTGGTATACCTTTTCTATTGATCAATTCTAGCCTTTTCTGTTTTAGTGAATCATGCAATTTGTCCAATTGATGATCGTACACCTTAGAATTGATCGTGGTATCTCTGGAAATTTTGCAAACTTGCAAAAAATTTTGCAAACTTCTGCAAAAAATTTTGCAAACCAGTTTGTAAAAAATTATGCAATTTATTTGTTCAGTTGATGACAGTACACTTTAGTGATCGTGGTATTTTCCCAAAAATTTTGAAAAGAGCTCCCAAAAATTTTCCAAACTTGCAAGAAATTTTGCAAACTTTTGCAAAAGAAACATTTGTAAACCAGTTTTACCAGCATTTTCTTGTAATAAAAAAGAAAATGTGCCGAAAATGATGTTTTTGATTCTCTATGTTTCATAAGACACAAGAAGACAGCAATTACGCAGAACCGAACAAAATATTTTCATAAACTTTACAACATCAGCTGTCAGAATATATAATGCATATACAGTTTGGAATGAAGTTGGCCAAAAATTTTGCAACAAATTTTGCAAACCAGTTTTGACCCTGGCATTCAGTCAATACATCTTCTTCATACAAATCGACTAATTCTTTTCTCGCTTGAGCGGCATTTTTATCTTTTTTGTAATAAAAAACCAAAATATGCCGAAAATGCTGTTTTTAATTCTCCATGTTTCATAAGAGACAAAAAGAAAACAATTGCACAGAACCGAATAAAATATTTTCATGCATAAACTTTGCAATGTCAGCTGTCAGAATATATAATGCATATACGATTTGGAATGAATTTGGCTGGTTAAAATACAACTAACGCCTCTACTACGAAAGAAACTACCAACCCAACAACCCAATGGTTATGAAACTTACAACTAATTTAATAATGGAAATAATAGTTTTACTTAATTTAAGTTGTAGATATGTGTACCATATTTTTCAATAACAATCAATTCGAAATACATTGAATCTTTCTTTTCCATACCTAAAATAGGTTACTAAACTATATTTATATACATATTTACTTATAGTGGCAATAGGTTCAGGTGATCTTGCAGCTGAACATTTCGAACATTTCAATTATAATTTCGCCCAAACATGAAATAACTTAAAGCATATATTTTTAAACCACATGAGGAACATAAAGTCTAGAATTTATAGCAGATGCTTTAAACAGATGTCAGATTTCATATTTTACAAATCCTAAATTGCTTATATATTGGGAAATGTAAACTATGTTGATAACTAAATAGAATTTTAAATGTGAAATTTTTAAAATAAAAATTCAAATACTCAATTGAACAATACAGGGTAGGAATCATTAAAAAGTGGATAACTACTTTCTACACGTTTTCTGTAGAAGAACTTTGACATTTTGTTGATAGATGGCGCTGCACTATCAGGATTGTCAGTTTAGTTCATATTATTACCCAACACAGGATTTTATTTTCAATTGGGTTTCAAATATGTCCTTGCTATGTAACACGTACAAGTATATTTTCTAATATAATATTAGATTATAAGTGTTCAGTTTTTTCAGTGTTTCCCTTCAAGATAATTTTCAAGTTCTTTGGTAAATATCAAATATGTAGTTACCACACCAATTGAAAACAGCAAAGCCCCGCATTTAACATATTCTTGCAGCCAACATCCTATAATTAATTAAGTTTATGTATAATTTACAGTTAACTTTACAGTTACAGCTCGAATCCATATTTCATTCTTAATCCCAAGCCAAGTCTTATTGCTTATTTCAATTTCTTCCGTATAAAATGTGCTTAAACAAGTAACATTTCTCAAGGCATTTTTCCAGTTTTCGTTACTTTTATTCTTTCGATAAATGAGAATTTGAAACTGAGGAACATGAATGATTAAAACACATTTAAACAATCTTTTCCAGACGCACAGATTTTGCAGAATAATCTGCAAAATATGTTCCTTTGCAGAATAATGTTAATTATAATGACTTACAGTTAGCAATATTATAGCAATTGCACTTTGAAATTTATATTCTTCTAATATTATGTATGTTTATATTATGTACAGTTTTTTTCTTTATTTCTGTACCAACAGTATCAGGAGTACGTCAGAAAGAAGATTTCTTTCATTTACACCTGCCCTTACAATTCTCTATGACCAGTATTACATCTGCCTCCTTATTCTTCGTATAGCTTATAACCTGTCCATAACATTTAATATTATAACTGGTCGTAACTCGTAGATATACACGTAAAATGGTATGGTCACAAAAAATATTTCTTCATAATATCTAAGACGTATTATGAGAAATAAATAGTGTACTTAATTAAATAAAATCACACACATAACAGAAAACGTTCAATGGTTTTCCTTAGTCACTTTTACAATGTGCAATAAATCTTATAGTCTCGTTACAGCAATATGTAAAATGTAGATTAAATCTAAAGTACTAATACCTTGCTAAACATGGTAACACACAACGTGCTATTAAATAGAACCCTTGCAGATTGCAAAATACCTCATTAAGGATGTAATAAATCACGTACGTTAATAGTAAGAATAACCATTCTCGTTGCAAAATGTGTTCGTGATTCACGCTCAGTTGAACTCCCATTCCCAAATCGCCTCATGAACTTCCAACTCCCCCCAAATAAGGCACAGGGACCATTTTGTCCGCATGCCCGCAATGTCTGTAGACATCTCTATCGCTGCCATTAATCGTTTTGTATTTTGCAGGAGCGGAGGTGGGAGCAGCACTAGAGACATCTGGGGACACGTGGGTGACCGAAACACGTGGGTATGCTCCACTTCTGCCCCCTATGACCAGACCGTACAAGAAGATCTTCACGGTCTGGCCATATCTGGTAAGATCTCGACACATTTCCTCTGAGAGCGAAATTGAACAAGTTCAGATCCTGCCACCGTTGCTAATGCTTACGAAAAGCAACACAAATGTTGGCTCCGTATGACCGGTCATTTGCAATTACCCAAATTATACCTGTACAACTTTCTTGCGAAAGGTTTTCGAAATCTTCAGTAATTTTGTCTCGAGTATGGAACATTATAATAATGTGTAATTACCACAGTAGTATACAATCGTATAATACGAAAGCTTACATAAAATTAATTATTTTCTGTGCCAACCTATATTATATATGTATACAGGCCAGGATTGTGACACTAATGGTGAATACAACACACCTTATTTCTTATACCCTTATGCTTGAAAATAACGCAATTTTCTACCTTCAAATGGGAATAGTATAAGGTATTTTTTCTATCGAAATTTAATAATTGCGTAGTATAATATAAAAAAGGTATATTATAATATATCTTCTAAGCAAAAAATCAATGAAACGTTATACGCACAAAAGCATATATTATAAGATTTTTAAAGCCTGAATGAGAGATACCTCTTCCTTTCATTCCGAAATGCCACCCGCAGTTGTTTGTGTCGTAAATTATGACATTCAAGGTACCTACCCATGTATAAAGGCTACAAACAGCTTTTGTCACAACAGATATAAATAACCCTTATTATAATATGGTATATGGAAACTTCATTCGTCAAAAGGATTGAACTCCCATTCATAAGCCGTTTAAATGTCATTTCACTAGCGTAAATATGTTTAAGTTTTAAGACTTTAATCAACATTCTGCTTAGTACCACCCTGCTCAGTCCATCCGCCGTTTCTCCTTTGTTTGGTTGATGATCTATCCATCACGTTTAATGTCGCATAAGATCGTAAAGCCCACTTTTAAATGGACATACTGTATTTGTTCGTTCAATGTACGAACGAGCATAAGTCTATATAAATAGAGCCTTTAATGTCACCTTATAAAACGTGGATTAAAAAATGCATAACAATATTCTCAATTAATTTCAATTGTCAAAGCAAGTTTTGTTTTGACGATTTAAAATTGTAATAACCTCCTATTAATCAATTAAACGAAAATGCAATTGTAATGTAATTTCGTTTTTTTTTTCTGAAAAAGAAAGGCACTTTTCTTAGAGAACATAAATATTTTATGTAATTACATATACATCATTTTGGTCCAACACATTTTGCCATCTTTCTGGCAGCAGCATGATTCCCATTTTTGACGGCTTCATTTGAAGTAAAGGTTTTGCCGTCCAAAAAAATGTGTACAGACTGAAACAAGTAATAAGAGAAAGGTGCCAGATCTGGAGAATATGATAGGTGTGGTAGTAGATCCTATCCAAGCTGTAAAACCTTTTGGCGAATTACCAAACTGGAATGCGGTCTCGCATTATCTTGGTGGAACACTATACCTTTTCTATTGATCAATTCTCACCTTTTCTGTTTGAGTGAATCATGCAATTGGTCCAGTTGATGACGGTACACTTTAGAATTGATCGTGGTATTCTCCCAAAAATTTTGAAAAATTTTGCAAACTTCTGCAAAAAAAATTCCAAATTTTGACACTGGCATTCTATCAATACATCTTCTCCATATACGTTACATCATTTTTTTCGCGCTCGAACGACATTTTTACCTTTTTTGGAATAAAGAAGCAAAATGTGTTGAAAATGCTATTTTTCATTCTCCATGTTTCTGTCAGCTGTCAGAATATATGCATAATGCATTTACGGTTTAGAATGAAGTTGGCTGCTTAAAATACAACTAACGCGAAACGACCGAAATTACTTTCCAAACAACACAATAGTAAGTATGATAATATATAATAAACTCAAGGAGAAAGTAATTACTGCACATGTTATATTATGGTCTAAACGTAATCTAAAACTATCAGACGTGCACTATCCATCAAAACTTAACGTTTTATTTTAAAAATAAATTCCAAAAGCACAGGCCTACAAGGATCTTATACAAAGAGCAGCGTAGTGATTTCCTTTGCCACTTTATTCGCTACATCCAAACCATATTTTCCGTATTATGGACCGAAAAAAGTGTTTTTGGACATATTCAAGAAGGTAAAACCTTCTTGAATATGTCCAATTGTCCTTGAATATGTTTCACCTTCAAATTGCGATTTCAATTACAAGACGACAACTTTTCAAGATGAAAATAGGTATTCCTGGGTTATTTATAACGCTGAACACATGAAGAATCTAGAATTGAATTTCAGGTTACGGATGACCTCTTTATTTTTCCTTTCTTGGGTGGTTTTACACATCCAATAAATGGATCTTGCCTTATAACGTTAGATGGCCTTTAAATCGTGATTTCAATGCCAGAATCTTGCATTTATTAGTTGGTTTCCTTGATCTTGCCTTAGCTATCTAAATGCTCTTCAAATATTGATTAATCTTACCTTAGCTAGCTAGATACTCTTCCAATCTTGCTTTCAGTGGCTGTATCACCTCCTGATCTTACCTCTTTGAATCTTGTATTCAGTGGCTGAATCGCCTCCGATCTTTCGTTTATTGGCTGGGTTACCATCGATCTTGCCTTGGTTAACTGAATACTCTTCGAATCATAAATTCAATCTCTGGATGACATCTTATAAGAACTGTTAAGTTTTACAGTTTTCGAGCTGATATGCCGTGGTCACTGGTTAAGTGCAAACGTTTCGCCATCCTTTGCTAACGGCATCTCCGGTGTCGTCAACAAACAATGGCGAAAGATTTGCACTTAAACAACGATCAGGAGATACCAACCCGAAAAGTGAAGTCTAGCATTGGTATATTTCCTTAGTCGACTTAGGTTGGGTTAGGTAGATACAGGAGTTCTTAGGTAAGAATTATTATTTTCTGTACTACACTACTTAGAAATTTTTGAAGTTTCGGTCAGCCATATCGGTTTCGTCATTTTGAGTTTTATGATTCTAACATTCAGGTTGGTGTTGGCAATTTTTCACCACATCCGCAGCACATAAATAGATAATCCGCAGCACCTAAATAAATGATAACACTTGAGATGCTGCTGAGCAGCATCTAATTCCAAAACTACCAAAAACTATACCAAAACAGCGTGAGTAGTGTTTACTCCGCTTCTTGTATCATTTAGGACCTTTAATTTTGTTACCACCACGAAGAGAATGAGCAACATTTTAAAGAGTGGTTTCAGCATGTGTTAACAGTAATTCTAGAAAAGTCGACAATCGGAATGGATCAAGCAACACCACCAGCAGAGAATGCTACACACATATTACAGAAATACCACCTCATCTTGGAGAAAAGATGATATGATGACTTGGTTGATGAAAAAGAACGCCATGTTCCAGAAAAGTTCTAATTTATCATAATTGCTAATCACTTATATAACACGTTTTAGAAACATTTTACAATCCCACTCAGAGTTGTTGTAAGGGAAAGTCGTGTAAGTGTGTTACACCAGTTGATTTACTTTAAACTGGGATCTCTACCTTTTTATGTTTCATACCTGTATATTATAGGTTTAAATATTCGTCAAACTACTCCCACTAGATATTTTCTAAAAATGGTATCTTTTGTAATATGAAAATATCATAAACTTTATCTATGTACAATTTTGTTATGCGATTAACCATAAGCACCCTTGATCGTAGGATTACCATAAAGGGACTCGTGTCTATATAGATATAAATCGCCTACAACAAAGCCACCATATATTCTAATTTTAGCCCGTTTTCACTACAACAGTTTGACGTAAAGTCAAACACCGAATTTATCTTGGTAGTTAAATACAGTAAATTTTTACTACTCATGAATAAACATCAGGTGTGTACACCATGTAATTCGTTATAATCTGGCCATAAACAGTCGTCGGGCTGCACGTATGCACGTGTTGTAATTAAAGCATTTACTAATATATTTTGTCTTGCGGAGATAATCTGCTGGTATGCGTACTCTAGATAGCAAGGTAACTTAATACCCGTACGTCATTGACTTTTACTTTGTCTGTATATGGTATAACAACTTCATTCTGCATTCTGGTAGTTTCCTTGTTGTTGTTTCCTTTGCTTACTGTCAATTAAATAGAGTATTGCGAACTATTTGTGATCTGTAGGTTACTATAATGAATATAGACGTCTAAATACAGTTAATTGAAAATCGAATACTTAAACTTTGACGTCCGAAAACAACAAAATTTCCTGATTATTTATTTCTCTGTTTGAAAGGAGGAAAGACACCAGACGGGCCAAAGAATGTTCTTAAAATTATTAAAGAACATTCCTTCAAACATCTGTAGAAAATCGTAAATGTTCTCAAAGCAATCGCTATTAATTTGCATAATTCATAAACTTGTCGATCGAAATTATTAGCTAGTAACTCATACGAACATTTCCTGCATTATCAGCTGCCTACTAATGTAAAGTAGGGCACAACTTACAATCTAACTATTCGTCACTTAGATTTTTTTCTCTGTCGGTTACCTTGATTTTCGTTTAATTTTTTAATTTATATTTCTTGTTTCTATATTAGAGTGAATAACATACATATACCTTTATATATTTGTTATTTTTGTGGTTTTTAATATATATTTAGTTTTGTCGTGCAAATTGTGGGATACATGTACTTACGAATCAGAAAGAAATAGCGCTTGAAATATCGTCCTGAATTACCACTTGTCTATTACTCAAGAAAAGTTGCATCTAACGGAGGAATTACAACATTGGGAGGATTGCATCTTATAGAAAAGTTGTTTGCTTTTTTTGAATCTGTAATTAGCCTTTCAATATTTATAGAAAACACGTTATTCTTCTTTTTTTAGGCCTTGAGCCCGATCAATCCAATTATTTTCTTTCGTTCATATGGTGACGTCCATCTATCTGCCCATATTCCTTGGTTATTCGACTAATATATTCTAGTGTAGTCCGTTATATTCCACGGAAATATATTTTCATTTCCGTGATTCGCAGCTTGTATACCTTGACTATGAATTCTACTGTCAAGTTCTTATTATTTTATATCAACTCTGAGGGACATTTTAACATTGTTGGTGATGTACCTTGTCACTTCTTCCAATAAATTTCTTCCACTTTACACTGCTGCTCCAAGAAACTTAAATTTCGCAACCTTATGGGTTGTGAAAACAACCTTTGCAATAACCACTAATTTTTTTTTATCTATCGATATCAACATGTTATATTTTAAAGCAGAAGTGCAATTTACAGAGCAATTTCTGTAGGTCATCGGCGAAAGTATATCAAGAATTGTAATTCTGTTGATTATCTTTTACTTGATCATATAATTGCTATTTAAGATTAACATATAAACCAATAAGCTTCCACCGTAATGTGCAATTTAATCCACCGCAGTGGAATCATTTTTGAGCGAATTAATATCACATTTTTGGCGGTATGCATTTCGAAACACTGGTTCAAATATAATGAAATTTTGGACCTGAACATTGCCCAGTATTTTTTCACTTCGTCTTTTCGTAGATTCCTTCATATAAAATATTTAGAAAGTGACTTCGAAAACGACTTTGCAACACCATGCTTGATGTTTGTATTAAATCACTTTGATTACAACCATTTTAATCCTCCTAGAACTTTATTTTTTTCTGAATTAATTACTGACATCTTTCATAAAGAAACATGCATTATGTTTTGTTTCTGTATAAGTGATTCATAACATTCTTGTGTTGTTTGATATCCTTGGTTCGTCTTATTCGTATATTGGTGTATTTTTATCCTGTTCTAACGAACATTTTACTGTTGTGGTTCACGATGCGTTTCGAATTTCGTGGCTTTGAAGTGAACGAAATGTGTAAAATTTGACCGTGTTACATGTTTTTGAATCTTAAGTTCTTTTTCTGTTGAGTTTATACATTTGGAGGGCTTCACAGGTGTCCAGTTTATTGCCTTTGCCTTGTATTGCCAATATTGACATTGTTTCTTCTGTGGTACCTGGTAGGTGTTGAAATTTATTGAGGTTTTCGGCATTAACACCTCGCCATTAGTACCTATCTTGGGTGTTCTAACCTATCTGGCCGATATACGTTGCAAGTTAATTTGAACACCTTGCATGTGTTGCAATTTAATTTTTAAATTGCGCCTGATTTGTATTTGCCTATGATTTCTGTTTTGGGTTTCAGCATACTTTTGATATTGTTATTTATTCTATATGCAATTCATAGTCCATGTCATTAGAAGATTTTTGCTATTCTGTGTACATACGGTGTTTTTAGACTGTTATGTGGTTAGTTTTATTTCTATTGTTGTTTTTGGTTTATATATATTGTTTAAGAAATTTGTCAATTATAGTTGGGTTATATCCATTTGTCGTTAGGATTTGTTAGGATCTGGTTGATTGATATTGTTTGTAGTTAGTTCATTAGTATTCATAACATATTTTTAAAACATGTCTTTATGCTGATATTATAACGCTAACATTGTATCTAAAATTAACGTCATTTGTAAAACCTTATGAGATCAATTTCTTTAGAGGTTGGCATTAAAAGTATATATAAATTACTTTTATAGATACTAAAAATTATGAAACTATAATACTGATTAAAGGGAATAGGTAATAGGGAATAGTATTTAACCTTTTGCTGTGTTAGTTATTTTGAAAAATGTATTTAATCAATAATTTACTATATACAGCATTAATAAATGATCAAATTTTTAAACATTACAATTTTCGATTCAATTAAAAATAAATAGTTTGCATATGGTATCAGCACCACTGAATAACTAATTGATTAAATAAACAGTTTCTGAGCAAATATTAGGTTGTTCGGAAAGTTATTTAATTTTTCTTTGTGGTGAAAATGAAAGGCACTTTTCTTAGAGAGTATAAACATTTTATGTAATTACATATTCACTATTTTGGTCCAACACATTTTGTCATCTTTCTGGCAGTAGCAAACTTCGAATTTTTGCTGGCAAGTCATTTTTGACGGTTTCATTTGAAGTAAAGGTTTTGCCCTCCAACACAATTCGCAGAGACCGAAATAAGTAATAACCGGAAGGTGCATATATCCCTTCTAAGCTGTAAAACTTGGAAGGCTTTTGACGAGTTACCAAACTGGTATGCGGTCTCGCATTATCTTGGTGGAACACTATACCTTTTCTATTAATCAATTATGGCCTTTTCTGTTTGAGTGAATCATGCAATTTGTCCAGTTGATGACAGTACAGTTTAGAATTGATCGTGGTATTCTGCCAAAAATTTTGACAACAGCTCCCAAAAATTTTGCAAATTTGCAGAGAATGTTGCAAGCTTTTGCAAAAAATTTTCCAAATCAGTTTGCAAATAATCATGCAATTTATTTGCCCAGTTGATGACAGTACACTTTGGAATTGATAGTACTATTCTCCCAAAAATTTTGAAAATAGCTCCCAAAAATTTTGCAAACTTGCAAAGAGTGTTGCAAGCTTTTGCAAAAAATTTTGCAAATCAGTTTTCAAAAAATCATGCATTTATTTACCCAGTTGACGACAGTATTCTTTACAATTGATTGTGGTATTCTCTCAAAAATTTTTAAAAAGCTCCCAAATATTTTGCAAACTTGCAAAAAATTTTGCAAAATACAGTTAACGCCTCTGCTGCGAAAACAGCGAAATTGCTTTCCGAACAACCCATTAAGTTTACATTACTTTTATTAGCGTTATTTTGAAAAATGGATTTAATCATGTGAAATAAATAATAAGAGTAAAATACGAAATGCGACAGTATTAAAATACGTTTTATATGTTAATACATGTCCACTCAAGAATCTGAAAAACCGTAAATTGATCTGATGAGGCATATTTCGCAAAATCGACATGCTATGCGAACGTGATCTTTTCAATAATAATTTATTACATACAGTATTAATAAATGATCCAATTTTTAAACATTATAGTTTTCGATTCAATTAAAAATATACAGGGCGATTCGCATAAGAAGGGGGATTTAATAATAATTTATTAAATCCTGTATTAAATTTTTGGCCTGTGGGTGGATTCACAGGGCGGATTTAATAATAATTTATTAAATCCGCTCACAGGCCAAAAAAATCTGTTGCAATTTAAGGGTGCATTATCCCTAAACAACCATTTAAAATTCTTTAACTGACCTCTATTTACAAAAAGATAAATGCCCTTAGTACACTCAGAACATCTACCAAATTTGGGTTTTCTAAGTTGAAGTATTGTTGAGATATTAATTATTTATAAAATTTTTAACCTCACTTTGAAGGGGTATAATTTCTCAGGGGTACAACTTTCCTTACATGCACTTGCTCTGTATAGGTTCTTATGCGAATCACCCTGTATAATTTGAATATGGTATCAGTATCACTAAATAGCTAATTGGTTAACTGAACACTTTCCAACCAGATGGAAAGGATCCAGAGATCATCACAATCCCCTGATCTATATGCTTTAGATTCGTATCTGTGAGCCACTAATTATCAGCAATTACTGCAGAGGAGGACGGTTATTGCAATTTTGCGCCCGTTTTTGATTCTATATTAATTTCGATGATTTAGGTGGTTTTAAATCAGTACGTTTTCCTTACACACTTTGTATAAAAGATTTATTGTATATGGATAATATAATAACCCACCATAAAAAACCTACAACCAGAATAGTTTCAAAATCGAATGTTGAACTGTACAGAGTGACCAATATTTC
This sequence comes from Coptodactyla brooksi, assembly GCA_033557675.1. Lineage (NCBI taxonomy): Eukaryota > Metazoa > Arthropoda > Insecta > Coleoptera > Scarabaeidae > Coptodactyla > Coptodactyla brooksi. Next base: position 8,578 of record JAWQRM010000077.1, on the reverse strand, counting down.
GAGTTTACTAAATGAGTAAACGAAAAGTATAAATTATGGGACGTACTAAGGTCTATTTTGTACCCAAAAAATAATGTTATATCTCCCCGTATTTCTCAGTACATCTCATTTGAGATCTATTCAAATTATTATTTCAATTTTTTGTTGTCTTACAAGCCCAGGAAGTAAAATTTGAAACATTCTACACAAAGAATTACTATAGAAAGTAAAGTTCCTTGTGGCATACTTAACGAATTGCAAAATAGTCTGTAAATAACAGCTGGGTAAGTAATTATGAGTTATGGAATTGCCATTTCAAAACACTTAATAAATACGTAATACATAAAAGTACTATGAAATGACCACAAAAGCAACGTATTATATAATTTTACATAATTCTAAATAACGCAGTTGTTTGTCCTAATGGGCGCACGTTGTTTGAACTTTTAATACTCGAGGAGTGGCAACCATCTGGGACATTTCTTTGCATAAATAACCTTAAGATTATAAATGCTGAGGAGGGCCAAAAGCGCTTGAAAACGATTTTAATTTGTAGCTAGACAATATATTTCAATACGATTTATTATTGAGGGGACTAACACATTATCTATAGAGACAGATAAATAGAGAAATTAGAGAATTTCTTGAATTCAAACGTACTTTTAAACCATTCACATCCTGTAGTATTGACCTACAACCCAAAAGAGATAGCCAGTGTCGTAACTAGCAACAAAATCAATTCATTCATAATTTCAAGCAAAACCCACGTAGACTTTCTACCAGCTTCTTTCAGCAGCAGCGCCTACTCACAACCGCATTCTCATTCATTCCCAAAGCCTCATTATATGTGTTCTGGAGAATTTATATCATCACCCGAAGCAAAACGTCACGTTGTACCCGGACATCTGTTATTCGACAGACCCCCGGTCGTATCAATTAAACTACGTCCACGTCTGTTGTATCAGTATTGAAAGACTTTTATTGACTCATCCGTGCCGCGAATTGGACTTGCAAATCTAATTGATGGATGCGAGACGAAAAGTACATTGGAATATAATTGCATCAATCAGTTTAAAAGTTAAATTTAGCGATCACCTGTCAGCATTCCGATAACAAGTTCTCCATTTCTAAAAATAGTTCTCTAGTTAGACCGGTCTGCTTTTTTCAGTACAATTTATTATCACCACAATCTACATATAAAATATTCACTTTATATACAGGTAATTATGTGCAATTATAGTTTAAAATTACCAATCTTACTATGACAAAAACCTGACGCTTCAGGATGTAATATTCATATTTTATAGTTCGCTACTAAGTAGAAGAGAATCTTATAGTTGTCTGATTTAGCAATCATCGTAGTACGTATTATGGCAATTGTTTTTATGTAAACGTTTTTATGTAGCACCCTATATATAATTATTAATATTTGAATGAATATGTAGAATTTGTTAGCTGTAAAGTAATTGTTCATTTTTTCAGCACTTGAAAAACGAAGTAAAGACGAAATCCAACTGCAACTGAAATATAAAGCTTGGAAAAGTATTAAAAGCTCAGAAAAAAGTAGCACTATTAATGATTTTATACATGCGGATGACGATATTGTTACTTCGGAGTTTCCCACTGATGAAGATATTGTCGAGTCCTACAGATCCGAATCCGAATTGCTGTACTCTGACAACTATGATGACTGCGAAAATGATTTAATGAAGGAGGACTTGGAATATGATTTCCAAGTCCTCCTGACAAACAAATTTATTGTAAATTCGCTGAGTGTTTTGCGTTCCTATTTGAAAACCAATGAACATACAACTGATTCCTTGTATATTCGTTTAAATAATATTGAAGATTTTTCCCAAAATCAAAATAAGAAATCCAGTCATCAGTCACAAATAATAACTGTTTTTTACACTAAAATAAATATATACATACATATGTACACATTGAATAGTTTTTAATATGTGCGTACAGAATTTTTGTTAGTTTTTCATAAAATATAGATATTAAGGCACTTACATAACATGTAACCCACTTTTGCTGAAATAAATGCATAGTACAGATACACATAGTAAGATAAGAAAAAAATATATGCTTTTTAAAGCTGAGATAAATTCGAGTCTATTTTGTTAAACGCCTTTTGCCCTATCTCTAAAAATACAGTGGTGGGGGGTGTTCAAATGTTTGTATAAATAAGCATCTGCAACTTCAAAACAACTGAAAGCATTGCAACAAACTTAGCGTTGTTGAAAGAAGCCTTATTTCTGGTGATTGTAATTTGGTATGTCGCCACTAGAAGGCATTTATTGATATTACTACCGAAGTTGCAAAATTATTATTACTATTTTTCCACGAAAAAATAACAAAATGATGCCCAAACAAGCTAGTGAAAACCGCGCCTCGATATCTTATTCCTAATCTAAAATATCGGTGAAAGAAGATTTAAGGAGAAAATTCAGGGAATTTTGCTAGGTTGCCTACTGGTTATGCAACCAAAGTTACATAGGCTGAAGTGTGTTGCCTACCTACAGTTCATGCTTATGTGCATATTAACTACATAGGTAGATATTAGCCGCATTTTGAAGACATTCAAAATGAACAGCAGTCGTGTCAACAGATTCATCATTTGTAAAAGGCATTATTAAAGTTTAACGTTTGCAACTAACATAAATTCTACTGTATCTAAATAAAATTTGATGTTTCTGTCCAATATTGTTATTAACCATTAGTTTTATCTTCCATGGCCTGCTACTTATTTTATACCTACTCGTACCTATACAGGTGTCTGGTGTAAAACTAGCAAACTTAAAACCAGAGATAGATCGAGTCAAACAGAGGAGAAAAGTCTTGTACCATTTTGCCACCTGAACAACAGTCTTTTAGATATTAAACATTTAAAGCCGGCAAATGAGCGGCGTGGGAAGCACGCTACCCTGTAGCACAGCCCGCGTGCCCGTCCCACTCTGGCTCGCGGCGAGCGGAGAGCCACCAAAGAAATACAGGATTACAAATGCTTACGAATCATTTCATAACCACGAAGAGGATAACAATTTTTCGGCGCGAAGAACATCCAACTTTCGATTACTTGATTAATAGTGTAATCAGCAATTAATGTAAATAAACTGTTCGCAAGCATTTGTAATCGTTTGTCCATTTGGACGCTCCCCGCTTGCCGCGCACCAGAGGGGGCGGGGCATGCGAGCCGAGCTACAGACTAGATCTATTCCTACGCCGCTCATTTGCTAGCTTTAAATGTTTAATATCTAAAAGACTATTGCTCAGATGGCAAAATGATGAGATTTTTCTCCTCTGCTTGACTCAATTTACCTCTGACTGTCTATATACTATTACCCGCATATTAACTATACAGGGTGTCTGGTTTTACACCAGATGCATGAATTGTAGATAGGCAACACAACTCTGTCTATATTACTTTGATTGCATAACCAGTAGGCAACATAGCAAAATCCATTGAATTTTCTGATTAAATCTTCTTTTCACTAGCTTGTTTGAACATCATTTCGCTATATTTTAATGAAAAAAAAATAATAGCAATAGATTTGATTTTTTAAAGAAAATTTACAATTTTAGTAGTAATATCAGTAAATGCCTTCTAGTGGCGACATACCAAGTTACAATCACCACAAATAAGGTAGCTTTTGTTTGCCAAGTAAAGCTCTTTTCAATGACGCTAAGTTTGTTAAATTTGTTAGAATATTTTAGTCGTTTTGAAGTTACAGATGTTTATTTCTACAAACATTTGAACACCCCCCCACCACTTTATTTTTAGAGATAGGGTAAAAAGTGTTTAACAAAACAGACTCGAATTTATCTCAGCTTTAAAAAGGCATATATTTCTTGTTATCTTAATATAGCGAAATTTCGAGATACACCACATTTTTAAATTCAAAATTAAAAAAAAGTTACGCTCCCTAGCGGCCATCTTAGCAACCTGAACATAATTTCCTAAATTTTCTTTTGGCCACTTTAGTTGTAAATATTTTTACCGCAAATCTCTACAATTAGTAGTTTCCGAGGTACAGTACCTTGTACGCTTATTTGGCCATCCTGTACATACATACAAATGTTCATTCACAAAGAAAAGACGTATATTATTCAATAACTCGAAATCTCGATAACTCGAATTTTCTGCGGCACATGGGTGTATCGAAGCTCGACTATAATTAATTGGCAATTTAAATTTTCGATTTAAATCTACACAGACTTTGCAAAAGGATTGCTTTTTTGCAATATTTTATTTATTTATTTATTTATTTATGTTATTATATTTTACAATAAATACTAAGGTACGATAACTTGAGGTTACTTGGATCCTAGGGGGTTACTTGAACCCAAAACAAATATATGTTTTAAATCACTTCTGGGTCTGCTATCATAATAGTATAGATATGATAGTACTTGAGACGTTAAAATACGTTCTTGCTCCTCCCACCTTTTCCTAGTTTAACTAATGTTACTTTGTGAAAAAACACGAGTTTTTGTGACCTGATAACTTCCCCCTTCACTTCTTTAAACACTGAAGTCACAGCCAAGGTAAAGAGAAACTTACATTTCAGATATTGTCCTTAAGAAAATAACTGTGGTTGTAGCTAGATAGTGAACCACTTAATACAGTAAAATTTGTAAGTAACGAACAGTGTACTATTAGACTGATATCATCTTTATTTGTCGGTTTTCTTTCAGTAAGTGGTTTAGCCATTGTCCGTGTGCATTTATTTGCAGATCGAAATTCAAAAATGCTTCAGCTGATTTTACAGCTGAAAAATTAGAAGAATGTTTAAATGCTGTGAAGTCGGAAGACATGGCTCAAAAAAAGACATTTGCCCACTTCTCCATAAAAAGGAGATTGAAGAATGATTTAGTGAACAGACCTAGTCATCCGTCGGGTTTTAATAGTGAAGAAGTGTTGGCGTTTGCCAGTCATTTAGATAAAACACCTGATTTCGGATTATCTAGATAATTCTACATCCGAGGATGATGATGCTTATAGTATTCCGTATATCAGAGTAAGTGGTTTCATTTTTTCTAAGTCTGAAATATATGCACCAACTAATGAGCCATCCTCGACTAATTCAAAACCACCATACCCTAAAGAAAATGAAGGAGTTGAAGATGCGCTAAAAGATTCCTTACAGAAAGAAAAATTTGTTCTTGTGTCATGGAATAACATGTATCCAAGTGTGGTAGTGAGCATAGACGTTAATGGTGTCATTGTTGATTGCATGACACCTACCAAAAACGCTTCGAAATGGCCTGCAGAAAAGGACAATTTGTATTGCAAGTGGTGTGATATAAAACAGAAAATCAATTCAGCTAAACCTATTGAAAAGGTGGTTGTTTTCAGTTGAAATGAAAACTTTCTTTTTCATGCATTATTTTTACTTAATTGGGCTTTGTTAAAAAATATAAAGGGGTAGCAATATATATCCAAGTGTTTTATTTCCAGATCCTAGGTCTTCCTTGAACCCATTGCTTACTTAAATGGTTTATTTAATAGAAAATGCAGCTTGGATCCAAGCAACCCAAACTCGGGCGTTACCCAAATTTCAATAATTTACTATATATAAAAATAATTAAAATGTTGGCTTGAAAAATACCTGAAATCTTAAACAATATCACAGAAGTAGTAAAAATTAGGATATTAACACAATTAATGGTTTTAAGTAACCTCAAGTTATGGTACTTAATATTTCTTTTTTCGTAATAGCACTACTGGCCAAACTAATTGAACAATCCATTACATTAGAAATGTGTTTTAAAGTTTTATTATTTTTACGTAACTTATTGTTAGATTTGTTTTCTTCTTGACCCATTTCCCGTACATAAATGAGATAATTCAAGTACTTTTGTAAATTACTAAATTCTGCAATATATTTCTGCAATATATATTTACTATTAATATTCGAAATATTAATAATATATTAGTTATTGTTTATACACTTTAATATTGTATGTTACATAAACAATGAAAACATATACATATACAGTGGAAACAATGTATTCTCTTTGCTGAAACAGTATCATATGTATTTCCTATGATAAAACTCTCGCATTTTATGATATGTTATTACGTCATTAAATCTCAGCATTTAACTGTAATAACTGCCATAATAAATTCTGAAAATAATAAATCACAGGTGTTTTAGTTACATAACAGACTTTGTTATTAGCAAGTCAACGAAGCAGTGGGCGTCAAACTTAGATCATTCAATAATGCTCCTTACCTATGCAGGAATGTATAGTCGGAAATATTCAATTACGGCCCATTTCGGGCGAAATGAGATTCCGAATTTCCTGGGTATGTTACGCTGAACGGCTTCAGATCGATCAGAACTTCCCGCTGACGTAAAATTGGATTTGCCCTGTAGAATCGAATAAGATGAGTGCTGAAAGTTCAAGGTTACCGTAATCCAGAAGCGACCGGTCCTATTGGCTGCAGGAAATCGATTGATACTGTGGAAATACGGTTTATCGGTAGTTTATGGTTTGTACTTAACTTTACAGTTTAATTTTGTTTTTAATTTAATCTCCTTTTATGGTTAGCAATAATTTTGGAACGAGAAATATTTCTACAACTTCTACAGATAGATAACTGTTTGAGGTAGACAAACAACAATCTTGTTTTCCACTATTGTTCTCATTTGTGTCAGTGAGCAGTTATCTTGACAGCCAGTGATATATGAATAACAAAACGTAAAGTGTTGTATTTAACACTTGATTTTTTACAAGGATTTTGTTTGAAATGTTCAATGTTTGATTGATACTTGCTACTAATATTTTGGAAGAATAAGAAGAATGTTTTTGATAGCAATGGATTAAGAGGACAAGGCATTTTGAGATCAGATTATGTGAAACGTTTTTTAAGCATTTTTTCTCATCGAACTAAAACAAATTTACTATTCTTTTGCATTTTCTATATTTTCCACAAGGTTTTGAATTAGTCCTTCTTTCCCATCTGATTTAACTAGATTATAAGTAAATAACATGACATATTGTAAATATACATATTGCATATGCTCAAAATATACCATACATTCAAGAAATTGTTTTTTAAACACTTCAATTAAACAAAAGCCACCCGAAAGCACCAAAATAATTATATAATTTATTTCGTGATGTCTAAATGAACTAAACATTCACGTTGAACAATTAAACCATTGTTTAATGTAAATGTATTCTGCAACTCTGTCTTTGATTTACTCGAAAACTGAAAAGATTCCACATAGGCTATCATTACTAAGATTACAGTGAACAACACCCTAAAATATTTTAATAACCATTTCACCAGGAAAAAGGTATTACGCTTCTCTATACGCGCATTTAAAAGCAATTAAAGCAATAATTTTCGCAGTAATATGAGGAATATAGCAGAAGATGAAACTATTATCCACCAGGAAAGAATTTAACGCAATATAGACAGTAGAGGAACGTATTAAAAACTGGAAATGACATTTCGAAGAACTATAAGCTGATAATGAGCAAAAGAGACCAAAAGAGACGGAAAGAAGAGAGAGAGAGAGAGAGAGAGAGAGAGAGAGAGAGAAGGAGGGAGAGGGAGGAGGAAAGAAGATGATGACACAGAAGAACTGCATTTGTATACATATGTGAAATAATAACGTTAGCAATACAACAATTAAAGTAATCACCAGGATGTGACTAAATTTTCGCAGAACTCTATAAATAGTTAAATAAATAATAAGAAAGTATGTGTAGTGAATGGAAGAACAGAACCACAATGATTATGAGCTATTATGTTAACAAATGTTGCACGATTTGAAATTATGAAGAAGAGTCAATAATATGACATCAAACAGGTATTCAACTTCAAGAAAAAACCTTTGGCTTCGTGACAAAGTTTAAACAACTGTCACGACTACATCAGAATTGGAAAATGAATGCTCGACGCACGTTTCGCTAACCAAGTTAGCCGCATCAGGAGGGACGAACGACTTGTCGCTTTCAGTATTTTATCTCTCCTGATGATACTAACTTGGTTAGCGGCACGTGCGTCGAGCCTTTATTTTCCAACTTTGGTGTAATTGCTTAAGGTTAGATAACTGAATACTCAAGAAATATAATAACCAAAAAACGTGGTACAAATAACTGTAGAAGAAAATATTATATTGAGAGATAATATGTAGAAAACTAAAGATGTCAGAGAGGGAGACACGTTATAACATTGTTGAAAGCAATAATAAAATAAAATGAAAACATGTCTACTCTCCACAAAAATATGATAAAAGTGATGGCTTATGCAGACAATGTTGTAATAGTCGCAAGGGAGACAAAAGAACTAAGAAGAACTGTACAAAGTAAGGAAATACAAGTACAAGCAAGAGATCTAGTAATTAGTAAAGAAATTTATATACATACCATGTCTATATTGTTATAAAAATAAGCAAAGAACACTAAGTAGTGGCAGATATATATTTAAAATTTATAAGTATAACTTTATATAATTAGATCCAAGTCATTTTTGACTTCAGGCTTCATTTGAAGTAAAGGTTTTGCTGTCCAAAAATTTTTCTAGAGACCAAAACAAGTAATAATGGGAAGGTGTCAGATCTGGAGAATACGATAG
>JAWQRM010000076.1:0-32196 GCA_033557675.1 Coptodactyla brooksi | reverse complement strand
TATCAAGAGCAGCCAGGAAATGATTTCCTGTCTGCTTTTGATAATGTCGACTTGGTCGACGAAATTCTTATCGAGCTATTTAATATCGTTTTAATGAAGTGGTAACCAGTGACTAACTTGCTACGAAACCAAAGGTTCCATATCCACAATTCGGTTGGTATTGAAATAAAAAATATCGAACCTAATATTTTTGTACTCGTAATAAAATGCTTCTTTCGACACTAATGTACAGGGGGTTTCATTATAAATTTTAAAATCGGTATTGCTTCCGGTTAAACCAGAGGTTCAAAATAATTTAAAACATTCAAAGTAAATGCGAAATTTACTGTAATATATATCTCCCAAATTTCGTTTCGATATCTCTAAAAATTCCAGAGATTTTTCGATATTATATACCTACACAGTATGACAATCAAATATCGAGAATTTAAAATACACATTGAATTATGTTTAAAAGTTATTTTTTATTTAAAATAGGTTAAAACTAAATCAATATACTTTCTAGCACAAAACTAAAATAATATACAGAATGTTTCATTATAAACTTTAGATTTCAAAAATTCAAAGTTTAAAAAATTCAAAGTAGGTATATTTGTATATATATCTCCCAAATTTCGTTTCGTTTTGGTTCCACACATTTGCCCAACACTGTATATCACATAAATATAATGTAGTCGATGTGAAACCCTATATGTATATTCACAATTTATTAATGGTTATTAAAAAGAATTGAATAAATTCATTCTTTGTTTCCAAATTTCACTTTTCACAAAGCTTGCAAAAAGATATTTAAAAAAAAAGTGAATGTTGCATCAAAAGCAACACTACAGAACTTGTTTTAACTCCCTATAGAAAGTTAAAACAAGTTGTGGTGTGTTAAGAAAGAAAAATGGGATTGGAATTGTAAGAGAAAGTCCAATTCCCCGTCAAAATTAGTAAAAAATATATTTCTCAGATTTTTTTTGTCTTCATTGGCATAAAAAAACTCCTTTGTTATTATAAATGATTCAATCAGGTAGAAAGAAAGTAAAGGATCATTCGCTTACTTTGTAAGAAGAGCAGCAGGAAAAGCCAAAATGTCGAACACCTCATCGTCGCAAAAACTGGTCACATTTCTCGCACCAAACAAGATCAAAGTTACCAAAAACACGAACAGGTTCCGACATACTTTATCCAGAACGCACTATAATCAAACACCAAATCACTTCACATGGTTCACGAATAAAACCAGACGCGGTGGTTGGTAAAATCGCGACCGAGTTCTAAAATTTTGCAATCCTATTTTTCGAATAGCTACATATTAAATCGTAAATAAGCGCTCCTCGAAGCGCCGAACGCGTACAAACCTGTTCGGTGATCAGAAATGTACTATTCGGAGAGCGCGAATATTATCTTTTGACGCAACTTTAAATCACGCGCCGACTCAAGCTGACGTTCGATCGAACACGAAGGTAGCCGAGTATCGCCGACCTGAAAACATTGGTATTTTCTTTATTTTTAATGTTAGAAAGTGGAATTTTCTGTTAGAATTCAACAGAAATGGGTGAAAACCATCTGGAAGACGTTGAATATTTAAAAAACCAACTGAACATAGCGAGGAACGAGCTGAACAACCTGAGGTAACCTAACATTTACCTTGTTAGTACTTGGAGAAATAAAACAGGTATGTTACTTTGTGTAGGCAGCAAATAAAGACCTTAACGCACGCACACAAGAAGGAATGCGAAGAGATTAAAGGTGCATTGCAGAATTGGAAATGCTTGGAATGCAGAAACAGGTTAGGGATGGCGCAATCGACAAACCATGACATCGAAAGTAACGATTTAACGTTAAACTATATCGGGATGATACACACCCAGTTTCCGGAGAAAAGGGGCACCCCACGTCAACCGCCGATATGCGGTGGCATGATTGCGAAGTTGACGTTAAATAACGACGTGTTTACGAATCCTTCTCATGCCTTAGAAGGATTAGAAGAATACTCTCACATGTGGTAAGCAAATGTCGTTAATTTTTATTTTCTCTTATCGATAGGTATAAAGAGAAAGTACTGCATTCACAAAAAAAAATAGATGTCGAAATTTTAATGTATCTTGACAAATTAGGCTAAAGTGAAGGCCACCAAGGTTGGCAGCTATGTCTTCAGTCTGTTAGCCCCGCCCCCAGAGGCACAGTTGCCACTATTTCTATTTGTTCCCAATGTCACGTACTATTTAATGTACCTGCAAAGTAAAGTTTACTACAGACCGAAATTTTTCAATAAGGAAACATTTCGTCCTGTAAATGGACATTTATCTACTGCTTTCCAAAACATTTAAATAGCAACTTCGAGTTTAAAACTTATGAATAAATAAAATACGATTCTGTGTTAATTAATTATAATAGATGATTTAGACAAAATAATTATGACAAAAAAAAACGAGTTTAAATAACAAAAACTATATTCATGAAATCATTTAAATAAAAACATATTCTTAACAATTTGAATAAAGATATTCAAAACTAAGTCATATTCTCAAAAGATATGTACATAATAAAAATAAATAAAAAGTAAATATGTACACTATATAAAATAAGTTTGAAAATAAATAACAACTGTAAAAATGCTGTAAAAGGGCAGAAAATCCGTCATAGTCTATATCAGAGGTGCTTTCTATTCCCGAATTTTCTTCATCGCTGCTGCTATCTCTGCTGTTCTACCATTCTTGTATCACCTTTTCTGTGTAATTTATGGTGTTCTGCCACATTTCTGGTATAACATAGTCCAGGACTTCTTTCCACATAGCTAGACACTTCGCTATTCGATATTCTCTATTTGATTAAAAATACAATGATAGGGAGGCAGCCTTAAAACTTTGTGACCATACTTAGCTGCAAGTTGGTCTGCAACATAAATTTTGCAGGCTGGTTATTTCCCACAAGTAACAATAATTCTTTTTTGAACATGTCATTGTTACAGTTGATGTTCTGCTGCTGTAACCAATGTACAATTTCGGTCTTTCTCCAACTAGAATTTGGTACTTTATCTGCCAACGTAAAAGGGTAGCTGACATTGTCCATAACAATAATCGATGGCTCTTCAAGATTTTTTAGTAATGCCCCTTCAACCCAGTGCAAAAAATTCTGTTAGTTCATTTCTCCAGGATAATCAGGATTTTTCGTTTTTGAAGAAAATATCAAACTTGCACCTGTAATAAAACCATTAGAATTTCCCGTATGTAAAATAATGTTCCGTCTTGCCATGACCGTGCCACTGATCCGTTGTCATAAATCCATGTCTCGTCTAAATGGACGAGACATTTATGTATTTTCCATTTTGTTCAATAACCTTGTGTCATCATTCTGCGAACTCCATGATTCAACCCTCACAGAACTTATTTGGTCTTTATCAACAAAAAACAGAAGCAAGTGCAATTTCACAGCTCCATCATCCTTGAATATTTTACAGTTCATGGAATTTTGCAAAAATCAAACTAAATGATAATCTAATCCAAGAGCTATATGGTGAATGTAATATCATTCTGCAACCAAGCTCTGTTTTGACGATTCAATAAAGATCGTGGTGAAATATGATTAATTCTTGATTTGCCAATTCTGGACATTTTTCTTTCATTGCTTCATTTCATTTCGCTAGTTGTTTACAGTATACATCTGATTTAATCGTTTGGTTTATTAAAAACAGCTGAAAGTACACAACATCTTTTTCGATTAATGTTATTGTAAATAATCCACTTCTCACCGCCAGTTATCGTTGGTTTCCTGTTTTGGTTAATTGGTAACAATTACTTAACTTTGCTATGAAACCAAGGGTACCAAACTCAAAATTTAGTAACTAAAGTGACGCCTAATCTCTACACTGTACACAATACAATTTTTTTTTGGTATCTATACTAATTACAAAAAATTCTATATCAAATACAATCCAGCAGTTAAGAAGTTGAAGTATACATTGCATAAAAAGTACAGATAATAATTAAAATGTTACTGCTATTTACTTTGCCTAAAAAGTGACAAATAAAATACTTCCCAACTAAGGTCCAATAATTTTTGACAAGTCACTAATCACAATATTCCAATTCTGGACTTTTTCCTTCATTGCTTTATTTAATTTCACCAGTTGCTTATAGTACACATCTGAATGAATCGTTTGATTGTAGAAGCAGCTGAAAATACACCTTTGTGTGTGTGGGATTACACCTTTGTAATCCTACTAAAGGATTGACTTAACAAATTATTCAGTGACTTAACATATTGATGATTCTTCTATACAATTCAGCTTTCAATATGGGTTGTGCTGGTTCATCACTTTTGCCCCATAATATTTCCTTGTTTCAAAAGTGGATCATTTTCATTACGCTTCCTAGTTCATGTTTTTTTTATTTGTTAGTTTTAAGTAAAGGAATTGGGTGTGTGCTACAGTTAAGATACTTTTTTATCCAAAGCCTGCGTTAATTATGTTTTATTGCACTGTACATTTCAAAATGTTTCAACAATGGAAATATTTTTTACAAAGCAATTCTAAGCATGCTGCCGAAATTGTTTAAATAATATAATTTAAAAGACATAACATATTAAAATAACTACGTACAGTCCAAAATCTGATGTATATGTATGTTATATGATTCAGTTCTTGTTAATAATATGAGGAACGATGCAATCAAAAATACCATGAGCTGTAAAAATTGCTTATTTTGTTATTCAACACAACACAAAGATGGTGTTTTGTTGTGTTCATTTAATTCCTATCAAACCTATTAAAATGTATGTACACGAATTAAAAATGCGTGCCTTCACAAATAAATTATTAATACTGCATTAAAATTCCTGTAGTTGAAAAAATATTTTCCCAACGCATTGTGTTAAATGAATTCATACAGAACAAATTAATCAAGCTTTTTAATGAATCTAAGCTCCTGCAAATGTCTGTTGATGATTGAAAAATGTTTTGTGAAAATATGTTTTATATTAAAGGTAATAAAAAAATAACAATTGGATATTTTAAATTCAATACAAATATTATTTGAAGATGTATTATACCAAAAATTAAAAATTTTCTGCAATATTTTGTACGCAGGATTCTGTTCCACTTTCATCGTAACGATTCGACACATATCAGAGCCAAAGTAGCTCCTCCGAGACTCAACGGACTTCGCACTGGAGTATTTGCAACCCGAGCACCACACAGGCCGTCGCCCATCGGGTTATCGTTGGTCAAAATCGACAGAATAATGGATAACACGATTTATTTTCGTGGTGTAGACATGGTCGACGAAACTCCGGTACTCGACATCAAACCGTACATCCCGCAGTACGACAACCCATCGCTTCTGAGTAACATGCAACAGCCGGATACTTCAAACAATGCTTTGGGATTAAACCTAAACCATCTGAGGTTAAACCAGGAGTTGCAGCAACAAAATGCCTCGGCTGGTAGCAGCACCGGTATGATGGTTGAGAATGATACGGAAGGAGCTATAGGTTACGATAGTATGAATAACAGGGTTATGGATGGACAGGAATACAGGTCAAGATGTAATGAACCCAGTGGGGGGTATATTTCTACCAGGTCGGAGCATCATCATAGCGAATCGTTAGATTTAAGGTAGTATTTGATGTAAGATGCTCAATGTGTAGGCTGGAAGTTTTAATGGGTCGCTTTTAAAGGGCTCCAGCAAGGATTGGGGAAAGGGAAGCTCCAGATGGGGAAGAGGAGGAAAATATCCAACCTAACACAAGCGCAAGCACGACAACATCGAGTGTTACGGAAGAATTGGTAAGAGTACCTGCTTGGGTAAAGAAACCTGGTGCATTTGGAGTACTATTCAAAGAAAGGGCACTGGCGCAACTGAATCAATTAGGAAGTGAGGTAGTGTAGTTTTTGAAAAATCTTCCAACCAAGATGAGTCTTTTTTTAAATATTTTTAACAAATTCCAGGCTGAAGAAAAGAAAGCAATGATAACTGCTGTCCTGTGCCAAGATCCACGGAACAATTACTTAAAAGATCGTCTTGGAACACAGTATTACATTTTCAAAATTTCAAATCTGAATGTTGCCTGCAGGTACAATGAAGAGACACACATTGTTACAGTTTACAAGATATTCTCCAATTCTGTAAGTGATTCTGATGAATAGAAGAAAAAAGAACAATCTTGCCCATCACGAATCCTAGTCATTGTGATTTTAACGACTTATAAACTATACTTTTCTTTTGTTAGTGCTTAATGTGCAATTGATCTTGTAATGTTAGGTTTCTTTTTATATTTATTTTGTGAAATAAATGAGACTTCTTATTATTAAAAGAGCGTTTTTCTTACCGTAGGGAGGGAAATAAAACGATAATTTGCAACATTAAGATCATATACATTTTAATCAAATATATAATATATACAATAAATATAATAATGCTATTTACAATTAATATTTTTGTTTTTGAAAATTAATTTTCCAAAGTCAAAATAGAAGAAAAAGACAAAATGAATTATGTTAAAAAGTATGGTAAAAAGATAAACGATTACAAATAATCAGAGTTACTACAAAAATATATTATAATTATCTACGAATTACAGAAAATAAATATATAGGGTGATTCAGAATTGTGTACCAGCATAGAAGAGGTGACGGCATTTGTGAAAGTAGGTACATTTCATTATACAGAGTGTACATGGAGAAGTATGGAATAAATTTGTTATCTCAGAAGTTTAAAAATATTTCTAAAAAATTGATTGATTTATGTTACTTATAACATCTTGTTTTTTTTTTCTTAATACCCTTTTTTTACTTTGAGATCTCATTTGAAATATCACATACTTTATGATCCAATGTTGACAATTTGGGAGCTAAAAGCATTTGAAAACCGTGCTATTTAAATTTAAAAAGTTGAAGGTACAGCAAAGTGGCTTTAACATTTTTATTGAAAATGCTCAAAAATTGGACTCGAATAAATATACATAAAAACAAACAAAAATACTTTTATACTCCAAAATGATTGTATCTCACACTTTATGTATGCACTGTATAATCTAATTGGAATTAAGATTGTACTTAAATAAATGCTTTTACAGTGTTTACGTTATATTACCTATTTAGTATGTTTTATTACATAGAAAATTTAAGATTTTAATTACAAAACTTAATCGTCATTGAGATAAAAAAGCCTAGATTAGATTGATAAAATGTATATGCTATTATATAAAATGGCTAACAAAAAATCAATAATTGCTCAATTAATTTTGGTTGATAATCTAGTTATTTGCGATGTTTTATTTATTTTTATACTTCAACATTTAAAATTACATAAGTCTATACGAATCTGGTCTATAACGTATACGGGCTTTCCAATTTCTTGAAAAGATTACTATTTTTAGAGTCAAAATTTTTATTTTACAAAATATTATTGAACATTTTAACTCACACTTAAATGTTAATTTGAATTAATGATGGTTCCATATATTTTATATGTATTTAAAGAATGTAAAAAAAATAAATAACCTAGAGTAATATCAAAACTCCAAAATACATCATTTTTATGGGTGAAGAAGATTAACTTATTTTTCGACAGTTTGAAAGAACTAAATTCAAATGAAATTTGGGTGATATCATTTCAAGGTAGGTAATTTATATTTAATTGATATTGTCTCTACAGAAAGATTTATATTTATATTTTTATTATTTATAAAAAAATTCTATTTATACATGAAACATAAATTATAAATGTAAGTGAAACATAGTCATGTTGCACTTACAAATAAATAATTCAATATTATGCAACTCATCCTGCAGCATTTGGTAATGTTAACATTTTTGCAATGTTGAATGTTGTGATGGGTCTGATTAAAAAAACTACACTTTTCTTTTTGTTATCCTAACCGTTTAATAATAATGGAGAAATGTTGTGTGTGAACTCATAGTATATTATACTAACTCTCATACAGGAATTAAAAAAAATGTATCGAAATAAATTCTGAATCAAAAAGCACCTAACCAAGCCTAAAATTATTCATCAAGAGTCACTTTGGGGACAGAAGTATTAAAAAAGTTTTTGTTCTGGAAGCATATAAATATATAGCCTTTTGGTAGTAATAAAATATTTCAGGAAAATGTTCCTATTGAAACAGTCAGATATCCTCAATATTACACCAAGTTGTAAAAAAGCTATAACATTTTGTAAATAAAACTTCCAGTTTATGTTTTTATATTTATTTGAACGTTCAGTTTTAAATCATCAAATTAGAGGTGTGCTACAGTTAAGACACTTTTTCTTTATTCATAGCCTACAATAACCATTTTTTATTGCACTGTACATTTCAAAATGTTTCAACAAAGATGTTTCTTACAAACCAATTCAAAGTAAGCTACTGAAATTGTTCAAATAATGTAATTAAAAGCTATAACATATGAAAATAATCATGTATAGCCCAAAATATGAGGATAAAGATAACATTTTCAATGAACAATTTCCATTAGGAAATTCTCCCACCATTGTTGTATGATTCAATTCTTGTAATTGAACACAACACGTCAAAAAGGTTGGTCATATATTCATTAATCTTAGTTTTAGAAAAAAAATTAATAGCGTTCTACAATTTAAATGTGAAGTAAGACATTCAACAATACGCAATGAAAATTATAATGTTTCGTCATTAAATATACATACTGTGTATGATGTATTATCATTGTAACTGCATATTTCTTGTGATGCTTTGTCATAACTATATTTCACATTATAAACTAATAAAAATTAATTGGTACATAAATATTGAAACACCCTGTACATAGGGAATGTATTGCTAACTATTTTTTAATTCTCATATAAGAAAGACTTAACTACTATCATTAATAAATAATAATTAAAGTCATATATAATGGAATAAATAAATAAATGCACATAAATACGTACCTCAAATTATTTACAGATTGTAAAATGCATTAAACATGAAATCGCTCCAGTGTATTTAATTTTTGTTATATTACTTTGAGAAAGGCAAGATTGCATTTTGTTTTGTTCATTTTATTCCTATCATACCTATTAAAATGTAATGTGTACACGAATTAAAAATGTATGCCTTGTTAAATAACTTATTAATATTGTGTTAAAATTTTTATTGCAGTTCAACAGATTGTTGCAAAATGCATATGTTATTTTCCCAATTCAGCTTTAAAACTGAGAATTGAATCAAGGAATTTTGCAGTAATTGTAAAGAATATAATTAAAGCATTTCACATTTTCCGATTTCACAGGATTTTCTCAATATAAAAATATTACTTTTTAAGAACTATGTCAACACACGTTACAGGAGAAAGGTAAATATAGTAGGCCTATAACCCTGCAGTTGAGAAAGTAATTTCCCAAAGCAGAATCTTTTTTTTTTTATTAATCTCACATTTTTTATAATATACCTTAACAATTAACAACGGTATTTATTATTCATGTCTCGCCACACCACGTGATTTTTGATTACGATGTCAAAACCATAAATAGTTAAGTAGCTACCAGTATAGGTAGAACAAAAAAATATTTTTGTACAGTTCAATAAGACTTGCGTTACTCTTCAGCTGCGATATTCATGTATAATATATATATATATATTATATTTTTTTATTTTCTAAAAGTTTTCAATATACAAGAGAGAAAATATATATCCTACGATAATTGGTATTGTCATTGAGATTGAGTATACAAAGGAAAGAAAATTGTCATTTTTAGGAAGACAAACTTACAAGACAACTAAAGCAAAGAAATGATTCTACAGGAAAAACACTTTGTAGGTGACCAAATTGTCCGAAGGGAAGCAAAAGTTAACTTTTTTTTTGTGTTTTCATCATCTACAAAGTGAATTACTTTTTATTTACCCTGTAAGTATATTTACAAATGATTTATTTTTATTTTTGTCCATACAGAGTGTTCCAATTGCATATATATGTATATTATGTAGAAATTTAAACGATTATTCCAATTAATTAAATGTTTACAATTTTATCACTTTAAGATTCATCCAATGTATTACTGATCACAACAGATTTAGTGTTTACGATCTGAGATAACTATTGATCAATGGGTATTTATTTAATTCCTTCTAAAGTCTTCTTTGAGAACAAGTTTCCAATTAATATTAATTGCAAAAATGTCAGCTGCTACTGTGAAATGAAATGTAGAGAATAGTTTGATATTTGAAAATTGTGTTAATGTGTTAATGCTAATCATAATTGTTGTTGAATATTTATAAATCATTTTTATTATTTTGTTTCTCATAATTATGGCAGTCAATATCTTAATGCCAATTCTGAAACCATTTGTTTTTATACTGCTTAATATTCAAGACATGATTAAGTTCAAATTGGAACACGCTGTATAAAATAATGCAACTAACATAGAAGTTATTGCAGTATAAATTAAAATACTGATGCTCAGTCAAAAAACTTTCTTCATTTAAAATTTGGCAACAAGTTTTAAAAATTAAAATTTTGAGGTATATCCTTCGCTTTACGTTAAAAGACTACAGAGCATTTCATGTTAAGTTGTTTTTTCTTATTATTGAGTCTTTTAATGTAAAACACGTATTCACTTTTAAAAAGTCTGAAAAAAACGATTCCTTTATTACATAACAATAAAAAATAGAGTAGATAAATCACAGATTTTTTGAAGTTTTTTTTTTTGTCATATTCTTCTACTAATACGCCCACTAGTTTTAAGTCAAAGTATTCGTGTCTACTCTCTAGAAATATTTCTGCCGGTCTCGATAATTACTCGAACGTAAAGGTAAGAGATGCTTACACCTTGGCCTTTATCAGCGAGCTGAAGAAGTTCAGCGTTTTTCGTCAAAAATATATGACTTCCTCGTCTGTCGGCGGTGGGTGTTCGTTGCGAACCTTAAACTTTTCAGGTATCTTTGGATAGGTGTGCGTTCTAGACGCCCTACCGCCAGTGCTCGGACTTGTATGAGCCGAATTCAACGGCAGCGTTTGAGACCCAGGAGGGGATGCTTGCATCATTGCTGGACTCGAACCTGTCCTACTATGTGAGTATGTCGTCGTAGGTGTCTAAAATAGTAACAGTGCTAAAAGAACTAACATTTACAAAACGTGTCGTTAACTTACCGTTTCTCCAGAAGTCGGACTAAAACTATCGGATCCTAATCTCTGATATCCGGAACTAGTACGTCTGACTTTCTCCTCCTGACTCAACTTTAACGGTAACATTTGCTGCGGACCTACGGACGATGTCGAGGAAATCGTGCTGCCTGTGCTAAGTCTAGATGCCAATTTTAGAGGAATTTGTTGCTTAACAGGTACTTGGGAGACTTTCTGTTGATTGGTTGTACTGATTAAATTGATAGGAAGCTGAGATTTGGAACTTGAGGATCCTGAACACAAACATTTTGTA
The DNA here is from genome assembly GCA_033557675.1 of Coptodactyla brooksi. NCBI lineage: Eukaryota > Metazoa > Arthropoda > Insecta > Coleoptera > Scarabaeidae > Coptodactyla > Coptodactyla brooksi. The sequence continues at coordinate 20,815 of JAWQRM010000076.1, read as the reverse complement.
ATTTCTTTTAATCCATAAATTATTTAAATTACAAACCTTTAGACCATTTGCTGTCTTTCCGTCTTTCTGCCGTCGAATGAGAAGTCGTGCTGCTTGCACTCGAAGTCGTCGTAACGAAAGCGCTGTCGGATTGCGGACTACTTTCTTCAGAACTTTGATTGCTGCTGTCGTCCACTTGACTGGCAACCGGTAGAGCAACGTTCGGTGAAATTAGAAGACCCTGGCTGGTTAGGACTTCCATCTTACGGTAAAGTTGTTCCCGCTGTTGTGCGATGTCTGATTGTTCAGCTCTGATTTGTTCCTAAAAGTAACTACAAAATTAGTAACAGTTTTTGCAATCAAAATAATACCAATAACATGCCCTTTTCTTTGAATGACAGTATGTCCAAAATTCGATGCTCACCATTGGGATTTTGGAAATGATATTAGTTACAGTCAGTTAAATAGAACAATACGGAGGTGTTTCTTGAAACAAAAAGACATGATGATCATTAGACTGATCATTAGATGATCATTAATGTCTAATGATTGTCTGCAAGAATGCGACAGATAATAGTTGAACCCCTATACAACACAATACAACAATATTCAATAGTTCATAACACCTAGTTCATAATTCTGTCACTCTCAATACATGTTCAACTCCAACTCCCTTAACTCGAAATTCTCTCTAACTAGAAGTATTTTTTCATCCCATGCTTTACTATCCAGTTTACAGGTAATTTAATTGTCCTTAACTCGACTATCTCTAATTCGAACTTTCTGTAACTCGAAAAAATATTTTCCAACTTTGAAACGTAAAATCTCTCTAACTAGAAATTCGTGGTAAAAGTAAACAATTCCTGATCATTGTTAAAAATACTAAATGAAGGAATTCGGGGTAGTACTGAAATTTTGTTACAAAGCCTGTAACAAGCCTTTTTACTGAAAACTGAAAAGTTAAACAATAGAAAAGAAACTGGAAATATTAAATAAAGTGGATGATAGTATCAAAAAGAAAATAATAGCTACTCAATATGACATTCTGGCTAGCACATTATCAACAATAATTAAAATCAAAAAATCTATTCGACATTTTGCGAATAACGTTACAAAACCGGCTTATGTGAAATGCAATACAGACATTAAAGACAAAAATATTAACAGTGCAGTATTTAAGGGGTTTGCGCCTATGAGACAAAAACGTTCCTGTGTTAGGGCAGCTTCTACAAGAAAAAACTGAAGAATATGGTCAACAACTAGGGACTACGAATTTTACGACCAGGTTGGCTTCACAAATTCGAAAAAGGTAAAACCTTGTAACTCGAATTTTTACATTTTATTTTCCCTGTAGATGAAAAATGATAAACACCAAAGAGACTCGCATGCCTCATAGCAACCAACATGAGTGGTACTGAAAAATTGAAACCTGTCATAATTGGCAAAGGCGTCAAACCAAAATGTTTTAAAAGAGTACGCTGGCATCTGGTAGATTATGAGGGTAATAAAAAAGCATGGATAATCTCGGAAATTTTTGAGAAGTGGTTGATGAAAGTAGACAAACAGAGGATCGAAAAATACTAATGTTTATAGATAACTGTCTTGCTCATACAAGGATATCTTCCCATATAAGAAAAGCTGAAATCCATCAATTTACAATTTTTCCCACCAATTGGAACTTCACAGCTACAGTCCTTAGATCAAGGCATTACAAAAAGCTTCTGAAGTTTTACAAACGGAGAATCCTTAAAAAAACTTACATTAGAGAAGGACGATTGCTTATCCTACCATATGACTCCTCAACCGTATGACAGAGATTGCCATGAGGTGGAATGCAAATGTGAAACAAAAAACAATTAAGAACTGCTTTAAAAAAGCTGGTTTTGATAACGAGTGCAAAGAAGAAGACGAAATTTCTCTTGTTCAACTAAAAGAACAAATGGGGAGCTTGGAGAATGACAAGTTGCTTGCTGAGCTGAGGCAAGATTTCCAAAAGTATATTGAGTTGATCAGAACATTTCTCTCGAAGCTTTTGTTGAAATGAACAGTAATCTCCTAATTAATGATTATACCACAGACAAAGATATTCTGGAAAGTGTACCAACCACTACACATGAAGGAGAAGACATAGCAGGAGCAGAAAAAAGTGTATAAAAAATTATTTTATGAACGAAGAAAAAACATTTTTAAACAGATTTAACGTACATGTCGCTGAATGGAATTGAAAAATTCTATGAATTAAATCAATTAATGAAAGTTCGACAAAAATGCGTAATAAATGTGTAATATATACATAATAGGAAATCATGTAATTGAAACATTTTAAGCCTTTTCCCTAACTAGAATTTTCTCAAACTCAAACTTTTCATTGGGACTTTTGATACTTCGAGTAAGGGGAGTTCCACTGCACTAATTAATGACTATCACAGAGGTAATTTTTACTAAAATCGAAATGATTTTTAAATAGCTTGTTAAAGAGATTATTTAATTCGACATTATTAGGTCAACATGATTAGTTAAGTCAAAATAAATTCTTCTGTACCACTCGATATTGGTTTGGTATTAAAATAAACTAATAAAATAAAAGAAATACTAAGTTTGATCATGACTTAAAAAATAGTTTAAAGTCAACTATAAAGTAGGCATAATATAGAACAGGAATAATTATGTAATTTATTAATAATTAACACTTAAGCAATTAATAAAGAAACCTACGAAATCGTACCTGTAATTTAGCAAGTTCTGCCTTCTTCTCTTCGAGTTCCTTAGCCTCCTGATCTCTGGCTGCATTCCACGCGGCTTTCTCGGCAGTCAGCTTATCTTGCAGATTCCTCAGCTCCTCCAGTTGCTGGTTATGTTTGTACTTTGTGCTGTCCCCGCCCCCTTTCATAGTCAGAATCTGCGCTTGTAAACACTCATTCGTCGTCATCAACTGCGATATGATGCAAAGCAAGTTGTAAACGTAGTGCGACAGCTGCACAGCAGCGTACTGTTGCTCCCTTCCTAACGATAGCAATGCAGGAATATCGGGCGCTGTCAAATGCTGGTCAGCAGTGGGAACACCACCATTTGTCAGCGGGGGAGTGGCCGATATAATACAGTTCCTATAAGGTAGACGTTCAAACAGCTTGCTATCTCCAGGCTTTAAGTTTTCCAGGTCAGGTGTTCCTGCCGGAGTACCGCTCGAGGAATTCAGTTTTTTTCCAAGTAATTTGAGCGGAGCTTGAGGATTGTCGAAACCGCCAAACGTCTCTGCTCTTTTCGGTAATATCGGGGAAACGTAGGTCTCGCTCTGGTGTTCACCGGCCGAACTGACACTGCGAGAAAGATTCGTGCCGGTCGTATAAAGACTACTAGCCAGCTGACTAACTTCCTGTGGAATAAAAAAAAAACAAAAAGATGTAGAGATGCATCCAAATAATATTTCAATTGTAATATTTTTACAGAAATATTACAATTGATTTTTACAGAAAAAAATATCTACAGTCAATAATCATTCGTCTATACTATTGAAAGCAAACATGCACTTTTAAACAGTGAAGACACAATAGCAAGTATACTGGCCAGACAGTTGCCCTTTGTTGCTAGATTGTTTTTCAAAATGAAAAAATAATAATGGAACCTATTGTTCTCTTCAAGCGCACTAAACGATGTATTTGCAAAGTTGTATAACTAATTATATATAAAAGTGCAAACATATAAAACAGAATCCTTGGTTACGTATAATTGTCTGAATTGAGAATGGATTTTATAGCTTCAGCTACTTGCAATAAGCATTTCTGAATATACTTTTTCTATATTAATAATATTTAGAAATTAAAAAATTGAAGTAAAAACCATGACAGACAACGTATGGTAAACAACAAATGCTATAGAATTTACTAGTAAGTTCTCGTACAGAATGAGTATTTGGAATTTAAATAGTGTATAATTTGATAGCTGAATAATAATTTACATTATTATGACCTAATGTTAATATGTTTAATCATAAATTTGCAAAAAAAAATTACCTGTACTGCTGTTAGTACCTCCTTCCACATTTGACTAGTGTCCGCATTTTCACTAACCAGGTGACGATAAGACGGTGGTGATGGTGGCTCAAGTCCCGCAATTTCTAACAACCTGAGTTGTAGAGCCATCTTCTCTTCCAATAGCAAAGCCTGTTCCACATCTTTTTGCCTTAATAAGCCTGGAAGGATTTATCATTTGAACAGTAATTTTCTAGTTGTTTCCATAATAAAATTATAAAAAGTTTTATTGAAGTTACAATGATTCTTTAAATTATTAGGTATTGAAAAATGTTTTTATAAGATATCAGAAATAATGAAATCAACAAAACATATTACACATAATTTGATGGCAAAAAATGTACAAAGTACAAAAAGTGGTCACATGCACAAATTCAGAATTTTTCAAAAGTTTTCATTTTAAAGTTACCTTTAATATCCGATTCGTCATCTATTACATGAAACAACAATTACACGTCGGTCACAGAATGTCACGTAACAAACAAAGGTTAATAATAGAAAGGTTAAGCAATTATAGAGACAGAAAATTTAAAGGGTCATGCAGCTTTCTTAATTTTTAGTTTTTTTTTAATTAATTTAAAGAATTTGTACACTTACCAACTAAATGTTTAACTTGATTCTGTTTTGCACTCAACAATTTCTCTTCTGAACTTAAAGCTATGGATTCTTCTTCATCTTCAGGGCAGTTTTGAACCGCGGCTCTAAATTGTATAGTGAAAAGATCTTAACCATCATCAATAAAAATATAAAACAGTTACCTTATTGCTGCTATCCAAATTTGTTTGTCTTTCGGTTTGTGTACTTTCAACTCAAACATTTCTGGATCAGCCGGGTTAGATGATATCAAGTAAATTCCTCTAGATTCTTGTCCTGCTTTTTCACGAACCAATAATTTTTGTAAGGAAACGACACCCGCTTTATTGTCAGGTGTAAAAAAACTATATTTTTGCGAGTTTTCTTGTAAGAAAAAGAGGACATCCGATAGGACAATAACCAACACAACCTGCATTTTTCCTCTTCCTTGCATTAACATTGCGACACCTTCAAATTTAAGCGATCTATTCCCTTGTAAGATATCAGACTTTTTGAACTTCAATCCTCGGTGTACTGTGTAAGATTTTGCATCAATTTTATTATAAATCTCAATCTTTCTATCTTCCTTCTCCTTTTCGGCTACTTGAGAATCTACTTCGACTAAAATTTCCTTCACCAGCGCCAATGCTTTTTGTAGAGATTCCTGCTCTTCTTTGTTATCTTTGCTCGTCTTGATCAGAGGTTCGATCAATAGAGGATATTTCGTCAAACGTTGCGTGACAAATAAGATGCATTCAGGAATTCCTTTTTTCTTAAGTAAAGGATTCGCCTGGCAATGCTTCACAAATTGGCTAAACCTCGCGTCGTTATGAAAATAGTACTTGTACAATTCAACAGCATCTCTATGCCTGCTGCAAAATTCTCCGTATGCCGATTTTAATTTGTTCGCCTGGTGGTCAGAAAAGGCTTCTAAAAGAATATCCGCTATTGTTAAAACTATCGGAGATTCTCTTTGTCTTTGACGTAGCTTTGATAATAGAGCTAAATGCATTTCTATTAAATCGTTCAATCGTGGGAACATACGTTCCAAATTTGCTCCTAATTGAAAATACTTAGTCAATCCTTCGACAAATACCTACAAAGAAAAACAAACTCTTATACCATTTTGAATTTGGAATATCTAACTATTTGGTGGGCGCTTTGTTCAACAGGACCAGGTCGACTCCAGAAACAAACGGAGAGAAACAAAAGTTTTTGCTTTCGGAAGTGAACAACTGCCAGTGATGTATCAAGGACAGAAAAAAGCCTGGATTACCAAAGAAATTTTTAAATGCTGCTTTTATACGGAATTTGTACCAGCAGTTCGAAAAAGAATGCAACAGCTGAATTTAGAGGCAAAGGCACTTTTAATTACAGACAATGCCCCAGGACACCCAGACGACATCTTCAGATGATAAGAAAATTGTTGTAATGTTTTTGCCGCCAAATGTAACCCCTTTAGTGCAACCTATGGGTCAAAATGTTATTTAAGCATTCAAGTTGCATTACAGAAAATGTCTTCTAAAACGGATTGTTGCCTCTGAAGATGCAGATATCTGTGCAGAACTGAAGAGAGTTAATCTAAAAGATGTTGTAATTGGATTAGCAGAAGCCTGGGAAAATGTGAGGCCGGAAGTTATTCAAAACTCTTGGAGTAAACTTCTAACACAAGTTGATGATGGTTGGAATGATGACGATAATCTTCCATTATCACAGTGGAAAAATAAAATGGAATTAAGGGATGTAGAGAAACAAATAGAGGAAGTTACTGCACTGGTAACCCATATTTCTCAAGATCTAACAAGACAAGAAGTTGTTGAATGCACCGTTGGACAAGAAGAATCATGGGAATTCATAAACGATATGAATATTTTGGAACATGCTCAAAATGAATCAAGCTCCAACGAAGAAGTCGGAGTGATACCACGACGTGTACGGCACACAGAGGCAGTTAGAAGTTTTGGAACACGTTTGAAATGGACTGGGGAAAATGGTGAACCGGAACATCACATTCTAATTCTATCCGAAATGAAAAAACGAGCCCAAACGGCAGAACAAGCCAACGTTAAACAAAGTAAAATCACTCAATTTCTAACAGCTTCTTAGATTTACATCTTATTTTTTAAGATTAACTTTATAGTTTCTAGTCATGCTGTATCTAATAATATATGATATGTAAAACAGTTGTTAATTTTTGATTTTAAAATAAACAACTTCTCATTGTGAGAAAGTTGAAATGTGTAGTTGCTTTAATTAGAATAATGGATATTTTCTGTCTTCTTCTGATAATCTGAACATTTCGATAATCCGGATCAAGCAGTGCAATTAATAGTTCGGATTAAAGAGGTTGCACTGCAGTTATGAAACATAATGAAAGTACGCTGATAATTTATCAAGCTAAAGCTAACAAAAGCGTCCTTTTGCCTAGCACGATAAGAAACTTACTGCGAATTGTTATGAATATCTTCTGCGGCCACCGTAATTTGATTTTCAACATCCACGGCACTTTTCCCTAAAGTCACCGCAAACTTACGACTTTGTCCAACTCCACAAATAACAATCGAAAAATCGGAAGCAATTTTGGATAAGTTAAGCACCTTCACATTTTTCGATGTTTTCAAGTCGTTTTCAAAATTGCTCCGAGTTTTTTACATAAGCATTTTCTAACACTTTGTATATTTTTCTCAAAATGTAAGTACATTAGTTCCCGACTTAATTTAAAAAAACTGAAAAACCTATTACATTAATAAACTATTAATTTTCATTAAATTTTAACTTACTTTAATCAATTGTTAAAGAAACTCTAATCATAAAATAATTCGACAGATAAGAAACACTTACCAGATTAAGGGGTACAAAATATGTACTTGAAAAAATAAGGCAATATTTGTCGCCTTCCTTTTAACCTCATGTTCTAAAAAGGTAAGCAACGACAATCGTTAATATTTAAACGTAGGAAAAAATAGCAAACATACTTACTAATATAGAATTCTATGCAAACACATCTCTCAGAAATGCAAAGTGAAATTTTTGGGGCGTATTTACAGTCATTCTCAAATTTTCCAACAAGTATCCTGCAGCTGACAACCTTAGAAAGAGGTTATTAAAGTATAATCAATTCCTTGGACCACTTTACGAATTCATATCGCGTTATTTAAAACGAAAAACCGTTCCTGAAGATTATTATTGCGTTTATTTATATTTGCTCAGCAAATAATTGCGCCAACCTATCTATTTGTTGTTATCGTTTATAAACTTTGATGCGATTAGCAACTTCTGAACGATTTCTAGAAGAGGCCCTTAAAACGGGTCTTTTTACAAGATATTTATCAATATTTTACGGTAAGAAATTTAAGCGTAAGAGTAAAGAAATTTCAGAAGTTACATGGCACAATGCGCCACCATTCGGCTTATTAGTAAAGTTGGCAATTGTATCATTGTATGATTAACGCCTGCGGCGGCTCGTCGTTTTATACAAGACCAGTACAATGTTTACGTAAAAAAACAATCTTACATTTATGAATTACATACAACAAATTTTTATTTTTAATTCACATTTAAAATACGTTGAGATAAAATAAAACATGGTAAAACTTCAATGCAGATGTCGCTTTAACGTCAAAGCTGTCACTTTGACGTTTTAAACGTCAAAGTGACATGAGCTGTCACTTTGACGTTCTTAACGTCAAGGTGACATTAGCTGTCACTTTAAAGTTAAAGCAGAGAAAAGTATCGTTTTAAATTGCCTAATAACCGTTCTTCGAATGAAAACGAAACCAGTTCTATCGATAATTAATAATCGGTTGTTATTAAAATATCACGTATTTCTAGCCCTTTTCAAAGTACTAAATCGGTATTTACAGAAAGTGTTTAAATCCCTGCAGCTGACGAACCGCCTCTGGTTAACACTATGCGAAACTTACGTATTTAAAACTAACTTTATACTTTCCATATGCTAAATAATGTAAATAGAAATATGCAGTTATAATATTCATTTATAAATCTAAATTAATAGTGGTAGTATGAAGTTTTGTATTGACAATTGTCTTTCTTACAATTTGAAGAATAAATAATTTAAATATTGCTGCGGTTGGCAATATGTACAAAAAAAAACTTCAATCGCCCGGTTATTTTTAAAGATTGACACTCATTTTCTTTGAGACATTCAGGGCTACCTTTTACGATTTTTTTACCGCGTGTTTCAAGGACATTTCTTGAATACACGCAAGAATTTTCAGTAATAGTTGTATAATCAGATAACGCGAAGCAATACGTTATTTTATTAATCCATATAACGCTTAAATTGATAAAAAAAATATTTATGACATATTTGTAATTACATTAACTTACAATTAAAGAACAATCAATATCGAGACAAAATCAATGCTTTCTTAGGTAGAAATAACACGCGAACGATGATAAGTTATAAATAGACGTATGACAACGGCAAAATATTTGTTGTTTAATTAATGAATACATCCACTTCTTCACGATGATTATTTCGAAATAAAGCCAAGGTTATTGGCGTTTAATGAATGTGTGATTTAAAGGAAGTATAATGGAAGGTCATAGTTCCTTGTTTACATTTTCTACAACGAACGTTAATCTTTTGTTATTTAGAGTCTGAATAACAATTAGATTTTATTTCGATCAGCTGCCTAGGAGCTGATTGTCAGTCGCCTGTCAACGTGCGCGCATAATTTTTCCACTTGCGTTTAAATCGACTAGTTTAGATATAAATAAACCGCGTTCGTGTGTACTAAATAAAAAGTAGAATTTTCTGTAAGTAAATATATAAATACGATCGAATTATTTTTGTATACTCTTTGTTATTTTCTTAAAGCGCAATGAATAAACTGTGTCGACAAGTGTCGATAGAGACACCGGGAATTCTCGTCAAAGACTGCGTCTACAGTACGACCGTTCAGGTTCCGGACGTACCCCCGAAGGGGGCTCGAATCAAAGTTATTTGCGCGGGGGCGTGCTATCGCATGCAACGTACCCCGTCTATTATTTCGACCGACTCGGACGATTCCTGCGCGATTCCGCACCACGGATTCCGCGACGGAGCCTTATTTCCGGGATACGAAGTTTCGGGAATCGTAGACGCTCTAGGGACGGATATCGCGGATGGCGACGTAAAACTCGGGACCAGAGTGGTTTTATATCCTCACGACGACGTCCCGCAGGGATACCCTGAATATATGGTCGTTCCCGACATAAAGTACCTGATACCGATTCCCAATTCTTTGTCGTTGAGCGTAGCCGCGATGCTCCCGACCGGAGCGCTCTTGGCTAAAAACGCCATACTTAAGGTGAAGAAACATTTCGACGAACACGAAAGGAGCAAATCCGGGAGGATATTTAAAGTCTTGATCGTCGGGACCGGAGGTTTAGCGTTATGGGCGATACGGATTGCGGAACATTATTTTCGCAATCCCGAATATAAGGATAGACTACAAATTTCTGTGGCGTGTTTAAACGACGACGGATTCTATCTCAAAGAGTTAAAAAAGTATGTTCTCCTTACGTATAATATTATTCGCTGTTTATAAATTACGGTTCATTGTATAGCGTTAATTTAGTGCAGTGGAACGAAGAAATTTTCGAAGAGGTATTACACGAACGTACACTCAACGCTTGCAACGGATTGGTAGACATCGTCATCGACTTTGGGACGACCTCGCGATCTTTACGTAGATCTTTGCAATGTTTAAATAAAGTAATTTTAAATGCCATTAGTATTATGAATGTACTAAACTACGCTTATTGAATTTATAGAGAGGCGTCGTTTTTGTAACTGGCGAGGTAGCGGACCGATTGTTGCCGAAATTCTGGCAACTTCTAGAGGAATATCAGCAGTTCATCTGTCCGATTGAAGATGGGACGTTGTCGCAGCTACGAGACTTAATACAAAAAGTCGCGACGAAAGAGGTGCGTTTCGAAAATCGTGATTTTTAATAATTTTTTGATAATTGACTTTTAGATTATCCCCCCTTCTCATACGGAGTTTCCTGCTGATGCAGCGCCTTTAGTCGTTCAGAAACTATGTCATTCTCAAATCCCTGGAAGGGCTATTTTAAGATTTCACTATGATACTCAATAATTTCGTAAGATAATGTACTAAAACTATACTTTTATATGTGATATAATAGGTACATAATATATATACGCTTTTGTGTTAGATTTATAAGTGTTAGGATTGCAAATAAATTTAACAGTAGTGAGATGTTACCTCAGTAATTTCTTAACAAAGTATGTAGAACCATTTTAATAAGTATAATGTTGTTTTTATTGTATTAATAAATAAAATCTAATTTTTTTTATTTTGCAAACTTTATTATTTTACATTATGTACAGTCGGTTTCGGGAACTACTGGTTAATGTGAACTATATTTTATTGCATTCTTGAGGTTGCAGTTGTTACCTCCTGAAATCTTCGCAGACCCGATGCGTTACTTGAGTCATTACTACACGTTTAAGCTTAACACAAAGTGCTGCCTATCGAGGAGCCACTGCATCTACTTTCATGCAACCTAAAAATACACACTATTAATGTGACAACAATCAGAGTTGTACAATTGGTTGCTGGGATTAACAATTTAATGTGTTATCTGAAGTAAGGGGCAGCAAGGAGAAATTTTTTTTTTGTCGTAGGCAGACCAAAGTGGTTCTACACCCTCACGGCGATGTCCCGAAGGGATACCCCGGAATATGTAATCATTCCCGACAGAAACTAAATGGTACCAATTCCCAATTCTTTGTCATTAATTGCTACACTCCTGACCGGAGCGCTCTTGGCTAAAAACACTATACTTAAGGTGAAGAAACATTTCAAAGAACACGAAAGGAGCAAATCCGGAAGGATATTTAAAGTCTTGATTGTCAGGACCAGAGGTTTAGCGTTGTGGGCGATACGGATCGCGGAACATTATTTTCGCAATCCCGAATATAAGGATAGACTACAAATTTCCGTCGCGTGTTTAAACGACGACGAATTCTATCTCAAAGAGTTAAAAAAGTATGTTCTCCTTACGTATAATATTATTCGCTGTTTATAAATTACGGTTTGTTGTATAGCGTTAATTTAGTGCAGTGGAACGAAGACATTTTTGAAGAGGTATTACATGAACGTACACTCAACGCTTGCAACGGATTGGTAGACGTCGTCATCGACTTTGGGACGACCTCGCGATCTTTACGTAGATCTTTGCAATGTTTAAATAAAGTAATTTTGAATGCCATTAGTATTAGGAATGTACTAAACTACGCTTGTTGCATTTATAGAGAGGCGTCGTTTTCGTAACTGGCGAGGTAGCGGACCGATTGTTGCCGAAATTCTGGCAACTCCTAGAGGAATATCAGCAGTTCATCTGTCCGATCGAAGATGGGACGTTGTCGCAGCTACAAGACTTAATACACAAAGTCGCCACGAAAGAGGTGCGTTTCGAAAATCGTGATTTTTAATAATTTTTTGATAATTAACTTTTAGATTATCCCCCCTTCTCATACAGTTTCCTGCTGATGCAGCGCCTTTAGTTGTGCAGAAACTATGTCATTCTCAAATCCCTGGAAGGGCTATTTTAAGATTTCACTATGATACTCAATAATCTCGTAAGATAATGTACTAAAACTATACTTTTATGTGATATAATAGGTACATAATATATATACGCTTTTGTGTTAGATTTACAAGTGTTAGGATTGCAAATAAATTTAACAGTAGTGAGACCTCGGTAATTTCTTAACAAAGTATGTACAACCATTTTAATAAGTATAATGTTGTTTTTATTGTATTAATAAATAAAATCTAATTTTTTTTATTTTGCAAACTTTATTATTTTACATTATGTACATTCGGTTTCGGGAACTACTGGTTAACGTGAACTATATTTTATTGCATTCTTGAGGTTGCAGTTGTTACCTCCTGAAATCTTCGCAGACCCGATGCGTTAATTGAGTCATTACTACACGTTTAAGCTTAACACAAAGTGCTGCCCATCGAGGAGCCACTGCATCTACTTTCATGCAACCTAAAAATACACACTATTAATGTGACGACAATCAGAGATGTACAACTGGTTGCTGGGATTAACAATTTAATGTGTTATCTGAAGCAAGGGGCAGCAAGGAGAAATTTTTCTTAGTCGTAGGCAGATCAAAGTTATTTTACACCATAAGTTATAAGTACCATAACATGAACGACACATTTAAACAAGTTAGAATACCTACCTATACAAATTGTTATTTACGTTTACTCTTTTGAATCATATGAAACCTGGAATTTTTCTTTTGGATATAGGGAATGTATGGGTATAAAATAAAAACGCCTTAAAATTCATGAGGTGTGATTGAACTTATAATTTATTGGTTATTAAAAAAAAACACTTAGCACTTTAAGATTAAATTATTATTAATTGTAATTAGTAATTGCTAGTTTATTTACATCAGACTAGAAAGAAGATTTAACGTTTTAAAATAATCCACATTTAAATTAAAAAAATATGGTATATACAAAAATCTAAGTAAGTAGTAGAGCATGAACGGTGCAATAAAAAAAGAACAAAACATACAATTTCTACAGACGTCGAAAAGAAAATCTTCCATAAAAATGCGTAGCATTGATAATAAATTATATAAAAGTACGTTACTATGAGATGCCGTCAATTATTACTTGTCGTTCATTCGTTAAACAAGTTAGAGGGGGAATATTTAAAAGTTAACCGCTTTAGAACAGCCATAGTTATACTATTTGGTAACACTCACAAATGCTCAAAATATATTTGGTTATAAATAACATGATCTCAATAAATTACCTCCCAAAAATAACAATTTGGTTAAAACCTTTTCTTACAATCTCTCTTCGGTCTTTTTTTATTTGGTCGGCGACGTTAAATTAGACTTCAGTTGTCTTAGCTACCGATACGTTGCCGTGCTGTTGATTCTGTTGCTGCTGCTTTTTGTTAAATAAACTACCAAGAAACGAATGCTGATAATGGATCGCCTTCCCACCCTTAGCCAGTACTTTGTCCGAGCGCGAACATGTACTCGCCGAGGTCGATTGGAAAGACACGGACATTCCGCTGTCTAAGGATCCCACACTCCCGCGGCGTTGCGCCTTTTCTCCTGTAACTGAACTGACATCACAGACATGCTTACACTGTTGCAAACCTAAATATTACTTGGGCATGTTTAGTCGTAGGTACGCAGATATAGTTACACAGAAGAAAAGAAAGGTGGAAATAAGAACGTTAGGAAACATCAAGTAAACCTCAGATATAAAGAACGTATAGATATGGAATGTTAGAAATTTGTTTGTCTCTAAAAAATACATAGGAAGCAATTCACAAAATTTTGCAGGATTGTGTAATCACTAGTGTTATACTTTTAGTGAAAGAAGAAAATAATGTCCTCCAGGACCCAAATCCGTAATCATCCACTTCAACTCCTGAGTATTATTTTTTGTTTCAATAGAAATAATAAAATTATTTATTCATATATGGGCAATAATGTACTTCATTGGTGAATTACAAAATTCATATGAAATACTAATTGCATATTTGTTTGACTGAAGACGAACAATTCAGGGATAGAGAATATAGATTCTATAGGTTCTTTGCTCTAAGGAGTTAAATCCTAAACATGCCCACAAAGGCTCTCAACCCAAATGCATGTAGAAGTCGAGAGCCTTTTATGTAAATACTATTACACTTACACTGTTCGTGGATATCCAGCAGTGAGTTGCTGAGAGCCGAGCGTTTGATTTGAGATTCGTGGGTGACGGTCTCCGCGGCCTCCTCATTCTGCTGAATTTGCTGGTATGGACATTGGCACGAGCACACCTCTACATCTGCAACGCCACTATCTCGATTTTCGGTTCCTATGGAAAATGTCGTCTCAAATGAGAGATCATTTGAAAAAGGTACCCTTAACTCACCGGAACGGTTTCCTCGACTTGACTTCTGCCTTTCTAATTCCGCTTCAATTCTCAAGTTCTCCATTTCGTCCATTTCGCAAATGGACTCTTTCAAATCCTCCGCAAACTTAATCCTATCGTGCTCATTGCGAGCGTTGAATATAATTAAGATTTTACTGTCTACACGTTGCGACAAACGTATACCGAATGGATAATGCTGGGCTTCGAATAAAGTAACTGCCATTCCGCACAAGGGATAACTATTTCTAAAAGTATAGGTAACCGACGACTTTTTCTTGCTTAAAATCTTTGTTATAACCAGTAGGTCATTGAAGAGGAAAACCTCCCTTTGGTGCACCCCTGGACGTTCTTTCTTATTTACGTCAGGTATCTCGTACAGCCGACAGTAGCACACCAATCGTCGGTGTGGCAACGCCATGTTTGGCTTCTTTCCCACTATGGTCGCCTGGACTTTCATTACCTGAGTTACGTGGTCAGAGCCTGGCTTGAACTCGTTCGCCTTCACCCGTTCGTATATTCCGGTCAGCATGTCGCTATCTATGTCGTGACAATCATCGATGCCACGCAAGTTTTTTATGAAGTCTTCTAGCTTCATACGTCTTTCGGGTTTTATGTTTGGTGTGTGCAGGTCCGTATTGAGCATTATTATTGCAAACGCTAGCACGAATATCTGTATTAAAAACAAAACACAATATTTCATTAGGATAAATATAATAAATGTCTGCCAGCTGTATTATTTTTTTGAGTATTTATAACAACTTAGAGTTTATTTCTATTAATCAACGTGATAGAATAAAACCCTTATCTGCATACACAATTAAAAATCTACAAAATCCTTACTTGATTTTACATTTTGCTGCCATATTAAGTTCATTGTTTCATTTTTGAGATTATATAAGACTTTTTATTCAATATGACTTTACTTTTCAGAAAATCATCCTCTTTTCTTCCTACTCAATAAAAAATAATTAATTACTTAATATCATATTCTAATATAATATCATGTTCGCTTTGAAAGCAGGTGAGGTCATGAAATTAAGAAACAAATATATTTTGACAGAGTACAGACTATAGAAATATGCATATGACTGTAAGGTAATATTATTTCCTCAAAATACTAGAACATATTAAATAAATTGGTAATGATTACAATAAAACATCCTAACTGCCATAATCGAGAAAGTTAAAGGCGTCACAAAATTCATTTACTGTTAAATATCAGGGAAAGAAATATTCATTATTATCAAAGGGTGTTAACATTAAATCCTATACTATCAAACAAGCAAAAATAATAATAAATTACAGCAAACGCTTTGAAACGTTCCAATAATGAAAAAATACTCAGTTCACGAATGCCTATGAAATATCAAGATCTGGTTACTTTCCAGTGACACACACAAAAATATTATAGTACTACCAAACTATGATAAACAAATTCTTAGAACAGGACTGTGCATTAGATCACGGCGAACTTGAATATTTCTGAAAGCCCTGTATAACACTCTTCTTGCGTATTTTTTAGCATTTACTTCAATTAATCAAGAAACCAAAATACAAGATTAAAAATTGATTTTGATGAAATGAACAATTACCTATTTCTTTTGAGATGTCTGTTATTATAGAAGTATTCTGGAATTTTATAAGAAGAAACCTGTTCTATTACTGCACAAAATTCATGAATTTAAATGTTTAGTACCCCCAAAACATCAATTGATGGCGCTACTTTGATAATTTTAAACCAAAAGGTTCCAAGTCAATATTTGTAAAAGTTATTTTTGTATAAAAGCCGAATTTTCCTTATTCTTATGTGCAGTATTTTGGAAGTGAACATATAAAGTGAATATATTAAACGTACACCTCATTCTCTTGTATGTTATCAACGTTTCTGTATATTAATCATAACGACGGAACAAAATGGTTTGAATAAAAATTATACATTATCTACAGTAATATGATTCAAAATATTTGAAAGTAATTAAAAATAATCACATGAATGCAAATAACATAATTCTGTAGGGTGCACGTAAAGTAACTAGTGGACTGACTGAAGTTCCTCAATCTCTGGTACAGAGAATTTTAAGGGCCGGTGTAGATGAAAAAGTGTAGTGGATGGGTTGAATGAATATATTTTAACATAGTACTGCCTGCAGAATTATGTGTACCACTATAATCATACTATTTCCTTAAAATAGAAGAATATGCTAAATCTATGGCAACCCTCTTGTATGTGTTTTAATATTCGCTTCAGTTAACCAAGAAATCGAAAATAAAGGAAATAAAAGTTGATTATGAAGACAAGAACAATTTCTGATTTATCTTTGGAAGAATCTTATTATTCCCTCGAAATGAATACCTCTAAAATCCAACAAATGTTATCAAATATGTTGCCTTTCGTCATAATTAAGGCACTTATTAAAGTAACTAGTGAACTGACTGAAGTTCCTCAATCTCCGGTACAGTGAATTATAATGGGAGGTATAAATAAAAATATGTAGTGGACGGGTTGAATGAATATGTTTTGATAGAGTACCGCCAGCAGAATTATGTATACCATTATTATGATTTCCTTAAAATACTAAAATATGCTAAATCTATGGCATAGTTTTTTGAATTTACTTCAATCAATGAAGAAAGCGAAAATACAGGAAGTTAAAATTGTTATATAATTATGTTTTCAACTGTACTCATACTTTATAGTATACTCAAATGTTATAAAAATAAATTATTTAAAAAAATTCACGAATATAAGTATTTAATATACCTAAAGTACCAACAGATGGCGCTACTTATGGTGATAAGTCTTACAAATCTTTACTAGTAAAATCGTCTAAACATTTTAACCCTTATTTTAGTTTATTTACAGTTCTAGAAAGTATTTGTAGGCAACTTATTAAACGATTATTATGTAATTAATTCAAACAGTGATATATAAATGATGCAATGTTTATTATTATTTCAATTCCAAGAAGAGCCTTAGCGATAACATATTAATAAACGCAGTATTTTTATTCATGTTGTTCTTTATTCTTGTGTACTATATATACTATTATGTGCTACCTGATGTACTACTTAAAAACAGATAAGGGAGGGTCTTTTGACACTTTGTATCTATAAGGGGGTCCTTATTGCCAGTAGCTCAACTCGTAAAACCCACTATGTGATGGGAAGACTATACATACGTCATCATGCTTTTCTAATAACTAATGGGTGTATCAGTAATCTTGGTGTAATTTTAATTTATTAGCAAAATGAAATATCAAGTAATGATTCTGTCCATTTTTGTCACGTTAGTATATGTTAAAGGGTTAATAAAGAAATACTTACGGTATCTGGTGATCGTAATCTAGCGACGATATCAACGTTGCACTGGCAGTATCTTTGCGAAAAAACTTCCATAAGTCTTTCAATTTTTTGTGCTTCACCGGGCATGCGGTAGTATTGCTGGAATTTTCTTAAGGCAACGTCTACTTGCATGCCAGCCAAGTCGAGCTCTAGCGCGAAACATTCAAGTACGGCCATGCAGAAGTTGTTCTGCAGGTTTCCCAAGTACTCTCCGATCATCTGTTTGCTGAGGCCTTTCCGCGAGATTAAGAATCTTGCGACACCCGTCGGCGTGTTCTCCAAGAAGCCCTTACGAATCAAATAGGTGATGCCCCTCTCTGGTTTTTTATTAAATAAATTTAATCCTACGCGATACTGTCGTTTGCGGACAGTTTCGGAGATTTTACTACAACTAGTAGGTGTAGGCGGTTCGGTACGTTCTAAGACGTAAGTAGTGCTCGAAGAAGAGGATATATTTCCTAAACTAGTTTCTAAAGTTGGTTCAGAATACTCTGGTAAGTGCGGACCGCCTTTACGCTTCCAAATAGGCGAGTATTCGCACTGCACCCTGTCCGTGGATATGCTGCTATCGCTCCCGGAACTTTGCACGCTGGAAAGCGATCCGTTTTCATTAGTTTTCGTCAGCCCGCCGTTGGAGCGATGCGATCTGGATTCTAGCGATCTAGAGGAGATGCTGGAAGTACGTTTCGGCACCTCCGGTGGTACCTTTCTATTGCTAACGCTGCTCCTAGAACGCATATAACCGTTGTTACTATTTGACGGGGTGCTGCAAGCATTTTGGACGTTGTTTGTAGAGTTTTGCAGACTCATCGGCTGTTTCATCTCGATTGGCGAGTAGTAATGTTGGTGTTGCGAGTGTGGCGAGTAGTTATCCCAGCAGATGGTCGGGGTTCCAGATTGACTCCTCGGGATTGGGGTGCTGTCCATGTTCCTCCGTTCCCTCAATGACATTGACCTCACGGGTACAGCACGTACAATTAGATTCTCATGACCACTGTTAAATAAAAACTGTAAATACAGGCTTTCGACTGTTTGCCACGAAAATATCTCAAAGTAAAATGACCATTAGTCTTTGGAATATAATTTAAACAATTCATCATGATCGCGTACTGAATCACATGTACCGGCATAATGAGTAATTATACGAATTGTTAGCATAATTGCTACATTTCAATTGAGGAAGTAATTATTTAATCAATTATTAATTCACCTATGATAAAGAATAGTGACTTTAAACCAATTTTAATTTTTAAAACGATTTTTTTATACAAACCAATTCATACCACTCTCAAATATGCTCAATGTTGTTCTTTGCAAATGGTATTTATGTGTAAAAGTCGCATTTTCCTTATTTTGATGTGCAGTGTTTTGGAAGTGATATATTTTTTTAAAACCACTTTAGTTAATCAAGAAATCCAAAATAAAGAAAATAAAAATTGATTTTGAGGAAATGAACAATGTCTGATTTATCTTTGGAAGAATCTTTCGTTCGAATGTTAGGAAGAAACCTGCTAATACGCAGATATCCTTATTTTAATTAATTTAAAATTCCGCAAAATACTTAAAAGTATAGGCAACTTCTTCAACATTAGCGCGATTTGCATAACTTTGATAATTTTAAATCAAAAGGTTCCAAGTTAATATTTGTAACTTTTGTGTAAAATTGAATTTTCCTCGTTTTTATAAGCAGTATTTTGGAAGTGAATACCTCATTTTTTTGTATGTTATTAACGTTTGTCTATTAATCATGGCGCACAGACGAAAATGGCTTGAATAAAAATTATCTATTTCCTATATTAATATGATTCCAAATATTTGAGAGTAATTAAAAATAATCACACGCATGCGAAGGACGTAATTTTGTAAGGCACCTATTAAAGTAACTAGTGGACTGACTGAAGTTCCTCAATTTTTGGTACAGAGAATTTTAAGGGCAGGTGTAAATGAAAATAAGTAGTGGACGGGTTGAATGAGTATATTTTGACAGAGTACTGCCTGCAGAATTATGTATACCACTATAATTATACTATTTCCTTAAAATACCAAAATATGCCAAATCTATGGCATTCCTGTTGTATATTTTTTAATATTGACTTCAGTTAATCAAGAAATTGAAAATAAAGGAAATAAAAAGTGATTTTGAAGAAAAGAACAATTTCTGAATTATCTTTGGAAGAATCTCATTATTCCCTCGAAATGAATACTTCTAAAATCCAACAAATGTTACCAAATATTGCCTTTAGTCACAACTATAGATATACCTATGATTTTCATATGTATTCGTACTTTATAGTATACTTGAATGTTATAAGAAGAAGCCTGCGAATTATTTAACAAAAATTCACGAACATAAACGTTTAATACACCTAAGGCGTCAACAGATGGCGCTACTTTATATTATAATACATCACAGAAATCGTTACTGGTAAAATTTAATATTACCAAGTTGTTATTTATGATCGGTGTTCTATTAATACATGTTTCTGTTTGTAATAATAATAACGGTTGTTTATTTATTTATTCTATTTTTTAATAAAGTGTTCACATAAAAAATACTTTTATTTATATTTGTATGGTATTGAGTCTAGTGTTCATACTAATAACAAGGAAAAATATTTTACAAAACACAGTACAAGTACACATGTGTGCACATATTAAAACAATGAAAAATATTGAAAGTCTTTATCTTACACATTTTTAAACGAAAATGCTCTATATTAATTTGCGTAAAAGATATTTATGTATAATAGACACATTTATTATAAATCATACTATAAAGACTATTATTGCTAATGTAAAAACAATGATAGTGTGCAATAAATACATGAATTTATAGGTTATTATTGTGGGGCAGGAATATTTAATGTTCAAATACTTAAATAAAACCATCAATTATGCATTTCAACTTATCAAAGTTAGCTAATATGCAGATATCCTTATTTTAATTAATTTAGAA
>JAWQRM010000075.1:0-32520 GCA_033557675.1 Coptodactyla brooksi | reverse complement strand
AAATAAGAGTACGATAAGTCGCACTTTTGCTTAAAACAGCCGCCATTTTGTCAAAAGTTCCTTTTTCAAAAAATCCTTCGTTCACGAATAAGGTATATTCATATAATATCAGAATATTTTTGGATTTTGATAGCAGATGATTTTGTTTAGAGCTATCGTGGATACCGCACAACACCTCTGAAAAATCAGATTTCCTTAAAGTGGTCGTAGCTTCCTTAGTTTAGAATATTTTTCAACAAAAGAAATTTTAAATGTTGTTCAATTCACATAATTCTAATATCAATATATTGTTGTAAGAAAAAGTAGTTAGAAAAAAAGTTTTCTATTCAATATAGGTTCCATTTAACTCAATACACTTTCTAGCACGATGAACCAATCGACGCATACATTTTTGTATGTCATCCTTAGGAACGAACTTTAGTACCTGGGTCACAGTTAATTGAATGGCTGAAATATCAGCAAAAAAACGATCCTTTCATCGCAATTTTCAGTTCAAGGAAAAGAGAACAGGCATACGGTGATATATCAGGCGAATATGGTGAGTGGTCAATGACATTTTTTCAGTAAAAAATTCAGGAACTTTTAACGTCTTATGTGGTGGTGCATTATCATACGATAAAAACAGCTGTTTTTCTGCTGGATATTCAGGCCTAACACATACAATTCGGGACCACAAACGATGTAAAACTGCTAAATGAAATTCTCTATTGACCGTTTTACCTTGTGGAATAAATCCCTTGTGGACAATCCCTTGTGCACAAGGCATCTTGTCCATTTGGAATCAATCTGCAGATTGACGCTTAGCTTCTGGATCATATTTAAAGCACCATGTTTCAACACCAGTTATCATCGAATCATTTTGAAGAAAATCATTTTCAGCAATTTTAATGTCTACCCATTCAGCACGATTTTTGCTTTCTGGATAACCAGGTCTTTCATCATCATTTAAATCTTCACGACCATTTTTAAAACGATTGAACTACTCATTTAGACATATATCAGCACAGTTTTCTTGGTAAACCTGTCATCCGATGAGCATGAACTTGGGTGCGTTGGAAAGATGTGGCTTGTCTTTGTCTAATAGTATATATGCTCCATAGATGGCGCTACGTGTTGCATGATTTAAATTAAATTCTCGTTATTTAATTGTTATACTGTTATTTAATTGTCATTTATTCACGTGAAAATTTAATTTCGTATCACTCGTGCAAAAATCAGTTTCCTTTTATTTTGTCATGGTGCTTTTTGTTCGTTACCTCAATTGAAGTGACTTGCAAACAATTATTTGTGAAAATTACAAAATACTATCTTTTTGCAAATTATTTAATATATTATCTTTTGGTTAACGATCACTGCTTATCATCTGCTATCGTCCATTCTTGCATTAAATTCAGGCTCATCCTGTATATTTTTAGCGGTTGGTCTGTTTGTGTCTGTCCTTTGGGTTGCATGGTTTCCAAATATCTAGATAAATATCTTACGATATCAAGCCGATTTTATAGTAATATTTGAGATCCCTATATGATCCGAAGAAGGTGTATTTATTCGATAGGGTTTGCTCTAAACACTCAAAATTTAGGCAGAAACAAATTAAACAAGTTACTGTTATAGTACTGTTATGGCTTTAATAGATGTCGATTAAAAATATATTAGTCCCCACTAGTTTAACGTTGTAATTCAAGTCCAAAGAGTATCCATAGCAAACTGCGCGCTTAGAGGTTGGGTTGGAGAAAAAAGAGACGTACGTGGTACACGGCTAGGTGTATTTATAACTCGGCTGAATCATTTCTCCCGTCACATTAACAGGCATAATTAAACGTTTTATGGGCGTGCTATAGGAGTCGGGTCCGGTCGCACATGTGTTTACATTTTAAGCGAGGTTTCCGCGTTTCTTCCACGAAGGCAACTATATAAGCCCCTAGGCACATGCACTCTTTCCTTCCTTTTTTATATCTGCTTCTCTCTCTCGCCTTCTCTCTGTCTCTATTTCTCTCTTTTTCTTTCTCCCTTTCCCTGTCATTATAGAGTTTCCACTATATAGGTGCACCATATAATCATGCTGAGTTTTCCGGGTATTCCTACCCACGCCACGTCTAATTGCGTCAATAATCGTCGAAATAAATCAAGTTATAATGCGAGGCAATCCCGCCAGATACTTAAATAATTAGCTGACTTCTTCGAATGTCCCTAATTGGCACGGATTTATCAGCGCTAATTATAAGTTTTTGTTTGGACATACGCTGCCCTCCGTTCAAATTATAACATTGGGACAGGATGCAGTTATCATCGTGACTGGGTTAAAATATTGCTTGCGGCACGGAAAACAAATGAGCACATTTCAGACACGGAGAAAATTAATTGTCAATAATGGGCACATCCGTTTATTGCCGGTTATTAGAACTTTGCACACCGCGAGCAAAGTACAGACGCTAAAATGGCTTAAGTGAACGATTAAGGCATCTGAAATTGAAAATAGCGATCGTAGGTACATATGTATGATACCTATCTCATGTGTTATCAGTAATCGCTATTGCAAAATAGTAAAAAACAAGAAAAGTACACACGAAACGTCATGGTCATTCTGACAGCAAATTATGAACTTGTACTAATAGATGACTTTATGGTGTCCGAGGCAGAGATACACTAGATGTTGTTCTACACAAATAGCATTGTGCAATTAAGGTAGTTGCTGTTGAAACATTCACAGGATACTAGAGCGGTCGCTTTCTTTACAGCTGTTCCGTGGATATTTCGGAGCGAATTTCATAAATGTAAAATACCACTACGTCAATCGATATTAGTTGGATATACATGAAAACATTCTTGGCCGATGTAAACAATACATCACAATGTTTGTCAAATTGCTAGTAGGTATTTTTTTACAATTTCTGAGCTATGAGCAATATATTGCTCAGTTAGTCACTAAATTGCTGAAGGTTAGAATAGACTAGGTCTTGTGATGGATAGCATTAACTTAAATCTTTAAGTCAATGCTATTTCGAAGCATTAACAAATCAGCATGACTAATAAGTTACTCAAAAAGCCAAAACCCAATTGCCATTAACTTAGAAAGAAATAACCATTTCGAAAAAGAATCATTCACTAAATAACGGGGCGAGTTATCGATTAAAGACATTTCCTGTAACAATACGTTTGATTTGATAGATTATGATAGATTTTGCTTGCTTAATTCATCAGGCGCTTATATTTTAATTATTACACTAATTAGAAAGTCTAGTACGGAAGCCTTTCATTCCTAACACAAACAAGTGTGCGAAATCTACGGCTAATAAACAAAATGCTTCGTATATTTTTCATTGAAACTTAATAAAAAATATAGAAAATGTACACAGTATGACAATTAAGTAACAAGAATTTTAATTTAAATCATAGAACATGTAGCCCCATCTATCGAACATATATATATTGTTAGAAAGATACCAGTCACCTCTTTCGAACGCATCTAAGCTCATGCTAATCGGATGACAGGTTACAAAGTTACGGCCATTTGAAAGACGGTAAAATCTGTGATGATTTTAAATATTAAATTTTGTTTCAAACTGGAAAAAATGCGATGAGACTTACGAATTGATAAAAAAAGTGTAGGGTGATGATTGTGTGTCTAAAGCTTAAGTTTATAAATGGTTCAATTGTTTTAAAACCGGCCGGGACGATTTAAGCAGTGATGAAAGACCTGGTCGTCCAGAAAGTAAAAATTGTACTGGATTTTTAGAAAAAGATTTTCAGTGAAATCATTGCTGTCGACGCGAACGCTAGCTAAAGAATTAAATACAAATAGAGAAACTATTCCTCAAACTTTTACAGAAGATTTGAGAAAAAGAAAAGTTCGTGCACGTTTTGTTCCACATGCTTTAAATGATGATCAAAAAATTTCTCGTGTAGAGTATTGTAATGACCTCATTAAAACTGCTTTTCTTGAATCGATCATAATTGGTGATGAAACATGGTGCTCTAAATATGATTCAGAAACTAAACGTCAATCTGCAGAATGGAAGTCAAAAGGCGAGCCAACACAAAAAAAAATGCGTTTTCAGAAGTCAAGAATCAAAACAACTTTGATTACTTTTTATGATTCACAACGGATTGTCCACAAGAAATTTGCTCCACAAGGTAAAACTGTCAATGAAGAATAGTATTTAGCAGTTTTACATCGTTTGTGGCCCAATTTTTATTGCGTGATAATGCACCACCATATAAGATGTTAAAAGTTCGTGAATTTTTGACTAAAAAATATCTGTGTTATTGACCACCCACCTGTATTCACCTTATACATCACCGTGTGACTATTTTCTTTTCCCTCAACTGAAAATCGCGATGAAAGGATCGTTTTATGATGATATTTCAGCCATTCAAGCAGCTGTGACTCAGGTACCAAAAACCATTCCTAAGGATGACATGCAAAAACCTATACATGCATTGGTTCATCGTGCTAGAAAGTGTATTGGGTTAAATGGAATCTTTTTGGAATAAAAAATAATTTTTAAACATAATTAAATGTTTTTTGTATATCTAAAAATTCTCGTGCTTTAATTGTCATACCGTGTATGTACATAAATTCCCATAATATTTGAAAGTGTGAAATGTTACGGGGTTCACAAAGATAACAATAGGTATTTCGAAAAAAAAACAAGAATATACAAGGCTGTGATAAGGTGTACAATGATATATGTATGTGAAACCTGGATATTTAAAAGTAATAGAAGAGGTGTTTTGGAAAGATTGAAGAGAGAGTGGTCTATGGAGATTTAAACATAGAAGACGGGTGGGGAAGAAGACTCAATGAAGCTATAGAAGAAGTATGATGAAATATATAAAGGCATAAAGATTAAGATGACTAGATTACGTAGAGAAACTTGACAGGCACAGAATGATAAAGATGGCCAAGGAAAGAATGGTATAGCAGTGTGCAAGACGATCTTCAAAGCATGGATGACACGGATTGAGGGAGATAAGCAACAAATAGGAGTGTTTTCTAATATTTCTAAAATTATATATACAGCATGGATGAAAATGTAATAATAGATTATTGAATTGAGTACATTTTGAACGTGTATTTGGCCCTACGCCTTCATGGTCCGCTGCGCAAATAACTATAAATTTGAACATAAATAATATTAAGATATGGTCTAATCCAGAATCTAATATAGCCCATATTAGAATTCTACAAAATCGGATGAATTCGAGTTCGACCAAGACGAATCTTCTAGGTAATTTGCAATGGTGCAAAAGTCACTAAAGTGAAACATTACCATTCCTACACAAGAAGTGAGTATTATCAGGAGCGACGAAAGACTTTTCTATAAGATTGTCTGAAAAAAATGTAATTACGTAATTTAATTCAAAAATGTAATTTAATTACTGGAATTCACTTTCCAACTGAATTTTCTGTAATTGTCATATTAAAGATCTCTGTCATTTATAGTACATTCTGAATATCCAGTAGACATTGGGTCATTTCATTTCGATTAGTTTCATTCCAAATTGTAAACCGTTTGGTAAATGCGATTCGAGTATGAAGGTTGCCGCCATCCCTGATGATACAATCATCAGGTTATAATGGAAATAATACGTATACCCACATGTAAGCACGTTTAAACAAACGTGTGCTAGTGACTAGCTAGGTTTTTCTCTAGAACTTAGTTCACTCATATTATGGGACAAATATTATTTTGGCATCTTCCATTTCAACTACAGTGCTACAGTGGTTATTTTGATAACATCGACATTATATAATCCTGATATTAGACAAAGCGAATCCATAAAGTAGGTTTGTTTTGGGATGTATACCTATTTAATTTTCAGGGTGAAAAATTAAAATCTGATAGAATTGTGTAAATCAAGTATGAATGTATAAACTATGGGTGTCACATGCTTATTTCAGCAATAATCATATTATGGACAGTTATTTTACACAGTTACTTTGCACAGTTTATGGGCAAGTTAATAAACAAACTTCAAATTATTATAACATTGGTTGAAACTTCAATTTAGAACGCAATGGTCTGTAGGTAGATGAAGAGAGAAGCGGCAATTTAGACCTGAATAAAACGTAGTAACTGACTGAGGTCTGATGACTGAGGTCCCTCTTTAGGATCCTCATAAATTACGGTTTGCCGATTCTTTATATTTTAATATTAAATAAATATTAAATTTAATAATTAATTAGATTTATTAAATTAATTTATTTAATTATTATTTTAATTATTAATTATTTATTTAATAATTTATTAAATTAATAAAATTTAATAAAAAAATAATATTAATATTAAATTTGAATATTTTAATCATTTTTATTTTAGATTTTAAATAAATCTGTTATTCCTTAAAATTCTATTATAATCGAATACTGTATACGTTAAAAGCGATCTGCCGAAGTGGATTTTAAATATGTAACGTATAAAGAGTTTATTTTGCAGGCTGCCCCGTAATTTTTGGCATTACTTTAAGTTGAACTGTTCCAATAAACATGTTTACTAAAATTAATAGCCAAAAGCTATTCCTTTGTAAATATACCCAGTGTTAGCTAAAATTAAATGATCTGGCCAAACGTATTTTTGATTTTCAACAAGCCTATGCCTAGAAGAAAAAGGTTTCAATTAAAAGTTGCAGCACATTAGGATCACGTCAAGATCTTGTTTTTCAAAATTATTTCCTATTATACAACGTGTCCCATTAATTTCAAACTATAACAGTTCACGCCCTTTTGGTGCTACATGACATTTTTTATGAGAATTAACATCGACAAATTTTAAGTATGTTTAGATGTTAAAACTTCTTAAACAATTTCTTATCAAAATGAATATCCCGCTTTTATTACATAAAACGGTATAATAAGTTAATCGTATATATACAATTTATTCAATTTAAATTATACTAAACCGCCTTTAAGCCTATCTGTTCGTTTTGATATTCATTATTTTGAAGATTTTCTTAATTAAAATTTTATTTATTTTATTAAGATATTAATATCTTAATATCGAGAAGGAAACTTTTAAAATTATCTGACCAAATACAAGTTCAATTTGTAATTTACATTGTAATTTACCAATCATTAAAAGATCTATCAGGACCTTAATAAAATCTAAAGGACACAACTTTACGTCTGCCGGTATAAAATGTATTATGGCGTTTTTTAATTCAACTAAGCTGGTACACAAATCATCAGGGCCTTGTGAATTTTATAACGAAAATAATTCTATATTTCCAGCGTAACACAACAGTAGAAACAGCAACCTTGCTATCTCATTTAGTTCATAATTATTTAAAGGCAGGCAATCAATTTTCTCAAAAATAATAATTCCTGGTGGAATTTAACTGCCTTTTTGTATCATGGATCTGGAGTTATAAAATGCTCGTTGTATATTGGAAAATAATTTTGCGTTATGAAGATCATGGCGTGCTGCAACTTTTAATTGAAACGTATTTTCTTAATAATAATAATTTTGTTCAAAATTCTTTCGGTTGATTTGCTTAGTATATTGAATATATTTGTAGTAATATAGTAAGCATAATATATAATAATAAAGTATAGTATTATCTAGTAAGATATAATATAGTGAGTAATATAGTAAGTATAATTATAATATAGTCATAAGTATAGCCCTTGTATAGGTAAGATATAGGTATAGGTAAGCAACAATTACATTTTTGGGTGGCAGCACTATCAATTTCTCTCTTTCAGCCTATGATCATCCACTCCTGGATGAATATTTCTTCCAATTCTTTCCACTTCGTTCTGTCTAGAGCAGTTTAGATCAAATTCTTTCGTTGTTTAGATCAATTTTTTTAATGTCATCTCACCGTCCTTTCGTAGGTCTTAAAATATTCTCTTTTCGGTGAATGTTTTCCTCCTTTTAATCAGTATTGGGCATCCAATCCTCATCTTATACGTTCACCTTCCTGCATGTTGGCATGTTGGCTCTTGGACATAATGCTGAAATTAGAGTTCTACACATATTGCGACTTGTTCGAAGATTAAGTGCCATTATTGCAGGAGAATAAATGAGAATGGGCAACATACATGACTGCCTGTTTGAAGTTTATTGGGAGTTCCCTGTATTTAAGTATGTATCTAAATTTACCAGATGTTCTGCCTGTAAATATCGTATATTGACTATGTTCGATACAGATGTGCTTTGGACATCTTTTTAGTTTTATCGTAGGTCAGGTATTATGCTACTAAACACATTATATCTAATTTCTAAGAATAGAAACGCATTCTTTAGGCGATATTCACCACGGAAAACTGGTTGAACATTTTCTAAGGTGTAGTAAATGAAATGGAAGAAAAGTTGTTACCAGCTTTAGACTACTTTATATTATTAGTACATGGACACAATTAATTATGTTCAATTAAAGTCCGTGATATAACGTTTTAAAAATCTGCTATGTAATTACGCTCTCTAATCTTTATATAATTGTAATAAAGTGAAATCCCACCGAAGAGAACGCAATATAATTATTGTTAATTCTATTTAGAAACTTCTTGCACGTATAAAAATTATGGCAAGATGAACAAGAGATATTCGTGAATACGCTGGCGTGCCTAGTAGTGTGAAATTCGAGATTGAATCTAATTAATTTCTTTGTCTGAGCAAATTACGATAAAAAGTAGTCCGCACACAGCGAAAGCGCTATTAATAGCATTAATAAATATACTTTTCCATTATTTCTAACAAGGTTGCTTAACACACAGTTACTGCGCGGAAACAGGTCCCCCCAGAAAATTTACGGAGGCCGTTTTTTGAACCTTAATATTAATAAAACCTAACGTAATTATTACATAAACATTTTACATAATTATATTAAATTTGTTTATTCACATTTTAACTTCCTCAATTATGATTGCTAGGCATCAACATGTGATTAATTTGCAACTACATGTAATTTTATGCTTTATCATACTATTTTGAAGCTAATTAAATTTTGGTGGTAATTAGGAGTATGATAATGAGTTGTCTAATTCGAGATTTTTTTATAATGTTTCGTAATATAAGAGCGTCTTAATTAAAAATATGGTGGAAAAAAGATAAGAAAGAAAAATGTTTATGTATAACAACATGACAATTGCTTATTATTTGTCAGAAATATAGGATTAATAAACTAATTAATAAATTTTGAGGGACCATTAATAAACATTATAAAACAGCTGAAACCTTAAATGTTAAATACTTTATATCGGCCCTTCCTGAGAATTGTATGAAATTTTATCCCACTAGATACACCAATCCTACCATCAAGCAATTCATTAATTCTTAACTTTTGTTTATCAGTATTTGTGTTAATTAAGTAATGTGACTAATTATGCCATCGTTCTTTTTTATTATTAACTTTTTCATCCAAAATGTCAAACGCTAATATTTATCTATATACTTGTTTGTAATAATACTAAAAGGTATCCCATCGTTTTAGTCATTATTGTGATTAGTAAATGTTTTAATGTCGTATTTGTATAGTTGAAGAAAGAATAGCTTCACTTATAACAGAACCTGCATGACTATCCGAATTAAAGGCAACTAAATACGAGTCCTTTGTTGTTAAATGGTGTATTGTGGCACCATCAGTTATAGCAGTTATGCTGCGGTATTTCTACAATACCTAATGTCGGAAGATAATTTAAGTTCGAAGGTTAGGGGACTGAAAGCGCAAAACTTGGACGCTACTGTCTATAATTCCATAGAAATCTCTGTTTATTGCAAAAGCATGGCATTGTGATCTTTTTCAATAGCAACATTTCATATTTCAGTGATTTCCTTGTGTCCACTTATGCTCTATTCCAATAATATACCTGGATCTAAAAAAAATAAGAACTTCTTTGAATTTACATGCATCCTACAGAACATACAAATTACATCAATAATGCAATGATTTTGGATCGTATTTTATAAACATACAATCATTGAAAAAATATACTATGTGGAAAATTACAAACAGCTTCATAGCGTTTTAAGCTTAGCTTGAGACAGAGAAAAGAGAGATCTTTATGAAAAGAAATTTAATAATAACGATTCTAAAGCTATAAGGAACATCCACGTCAGTTAAATTTATGTAGGCTAACAATTAATAACCGTTTATAAATATAGTTTTTTATAAACTATATCAGTAAAAGATTGTATTAGAAACAAATTGTGATCATAAAAGTGAACTTCATTGCTATTCCAGGTGGTGGACGAATTTTCAATCTTTAAACATATTGAAAGTACAAAAGCTAAGGCAGCGGAAAATGTTGTTCTACGCCGCAGTATAGTTAAACATATTATATTTTATTACACGTATAATAAATTATCGCATTGTCAATGCGGTATCGCATTATCTACACCACGAGAAAAATTCGATTTTGTACTTATTGCGAAAAAGTATAAAATCTTTCCTATTTCACAATTCAAAACTAAAAGAAGCTCCTCTCATGATTATATTAATTTTATTGGAAACTAACAGGTTTGTTGCTCTGCTTCGTAGTGTTATTAGGTTTAATTCATTATGTGGGTTTCGATGACTCAGGTGTGGTATTACTTACAAATTACCAACAGGTCGTCAAGTATAGGGCAAATTTTCAGATCTTGGGAGTGTTGGGATCGGGACATGTCGTAATGATCTGCTCGTCTGTTTCCTGTCTTGTATTTGCCGATTATACATAAATAACATGAAGGAAACTACATTCATAATATCCCCGAACAGACTGAATAGGTTGAATTCATTCACAACTATTAATAGTTTATTCACAATAATTGGTATCCCAAGGCTCAGAAATAGCTCTTTACATGAAGTATGTGCCCTCATTACCAAGATAGCTCACACTGCTCGCTTCTGCAACTTCAGAATGCGACAAATATAAGCAGGAATTTTAAGCAGGAATAAAGATACATCATAAATGGTCTTGCCGATATCTGCAGGTAAATTTCTATGAAGATAGGTCGTAAGAATTTGGGTTTATTTGGCTGAGGTCGTTTTATAAAGGCAGCCGTAGATAACGAGTTTTCGTATATGGGAATTTTCTTATAGTCGATTCGGGGAACTTTGAAACTGTTCGTTACCTCAGGTAGCCGCTTTAGACAGGTGGCCGTTAACACAAGTTTTCAGGTTGTATATGTTATATTTAAATTTGATTAAAAATAAAACATTTTCATATATACATATTTTTTGTTTATTAAAAAACATGGTTAACATGTAGTTTTATTTTCCCTCTCTTTTTTTAAGGGGTCCAAGTAGTATTTTCGTTTGCGCTCGAGACCGCAACCAACCTTAATTCGCTTCTGACAAAGGCGGAGATTTAGAAGAACGTCCATAGGGATGCTTAGTGAGTTCCTTATTGATAATTTGCAGTCATGTTTTAGCGACGTTAATGGAGCTCAATACTTTTAGAATTTTTGAAATATGGCGACAAATATGCCTTTAGCGTCGGATGCAGAAGATCACGGGAGGACAAGTAATGATAAGACTCATTTATATTTCGATGATACTATGTTACGATGATAATATCTATTTACCCATACTAATTATCTAAAGTCAGGTGAATATATAATCACGTAGGTCAAGAAGAAATTTAAAATTGTGTTAATCGTGGAATTACTGGTTGCTAATTTTTCCACGATTATTGTGGAATTACAAAATGTTGTTAATTACTCTTTCACTTAATTACGGTTTGTGACCTGTAACTACGGAAATGAGAATTACAATTACAAAGTAGTTTGTAGCCTGGAACCGTTAGGTTAGATTGTAAGTCTCCTAAAACAAAGAAACAATGTGTAAAAAATGATACGACTAAATGTTCAGCACTATCGAAAGATTTGATTATAACCTGAACATTGATCTTAAGTTAAGCTTTTTCGAACAAGCCGAATTGAACATTTTATATCAATTATTTCATAATTATACAGTGTTGGGTAAATGTGTAGAACCAAGTAAATATCTCTGGAATTTTTAGACATATGGAAACGAAATTTGGGAGATATATATTACAGCAAATTGCGCATTCACTTTATTTGGAAACACAAGTGATTCCGGCGCTGGGAGTAGATGCACAATTGCCTAATAATATCTGGTTTCAGCAGGACGGGGCACCATCCCATTATGCTCGCATTGCTCGAAATCGTTTAAACAAGACATTTTATCACAGATGAATTGGAAGAAGGTGAACCATTGAATAGCCTGCGCGATCCCCCGACCTTAACCCACTGGACGTTTTTCTATGAGATTACTTAAAGTCCAAAGTTTATGTTAATAGACCAAATAATTTGCAAAAGCTAGCTGAAAAAATAACCCAAGAGATTCAGATAATTCCATCAGAAATAATAGCTAACTTTACAGGAGAATTTACAAATTGACTTGGGTACTGTCAAGAAGTAGGCGGTGCTCAGTTTGAAGAACACTTAATACATCGGTTTACACCGTACTTATGTTTTACGTCAGTGTTCTGTACTTCATTTCATTTTGGTTAATAATGTGATTGCGTTCCTTTAATAGATTTCTAGATCACATTATCTGGGTTGGCATTGAAATAAAAAATATCGAACCTCATATTTTTGTACTCGTAACTGAATGCTCCTTTCTAAACTACAATAATATACAGGGTGGTTCATTATAAATTTTAAAATGGGCATTACATTACTAAACCGGAGATATTTACTTGGTTCCACACATTTGCCCAACACTGTGCACTAAATATTATTATATTTAATTCTCTCAAGAGGTGACATGGGTAAAAGAAATTTGATAACAGATCAGAACCACTAGTTATGAGTTAGAATTTTACCAGTTGATTAATTCAGCAATTTTAACTATAAAGTACTGGTCGCAAGGAATCTCGATTACTATTGCTTGGCAACTGTTAATTGTTGAAAATAGTGTAATATGTATATGGAAGATCAAAGATAACGTATTATGATTTCGTTATGGTATCAACAGGTACTGCATAAATTCTAGTACATTCTGTTATCCATTTTTTCATTTTTTATCCCTCAATTTTATTATGAAAAATAAGAAATTTAAAATGAATGATCATGTTAAAAAAATGGTTGTTGTTATTTAGAAAGGCATTTATACAGTTTATGGACTGCAAATCTCGGCGATACGCGTCGCTTCCCAATAAACTAAAATCGAATATTTCAATTCGGCCCGAAATACAAACAACCTCGTCGACACAATCGCACGGCACTCTATGAATTAATTCATTCATAGCGCACTAGATTTTCGGTGGGCGGGCAGTCGGTTATTCGCATAGCCACGTGGTCGGTAGTGCGTGTCAACAACAACCGGAGCGCGTGCACGTGTTCGTTCAGCTTCGGTGTGCTCTGGCTGCCGTGTTCAGCAGCGACCGCCTTCGTGCTTCCCTGTTCAGCGTTGACTCCACTCCCAGGGTCGGCTTCAGGTCTAACCTTTCCTTTATCGTGTTTAACTGATTACTGCAAGCGCTGTATTATTTGATATATTCGTAGACAATATCTGCCTCTCTTCTCGTAATCATGAAGTAATTTAATTCATAAAAACAATATTCAATTATGTCATAATAAAACAATTATGAAATAAAAAATGTATACAATAGTTATGAGATCTTAAAATAAAAACAATTTAAATACTACAGCTCGCAATGACAGGTTCCATAAGTTCCAAGTTCCAAGTTCCAGGTTCCAAGTTCCATAATATGTTTAGTGGTTCCACAGGATTCTACATAACACTAAAGGCAGACAAAAGACCTCACCCAAGCCTAAAAAAGCACATTTTTTACACATAACTTACTGATCAACATAACTGACGTTAGTAGTTATAATAAGCTAGAGAAATTGTTAGTACATAATTATCAACGACAAAACTGATATCTTATGCACAAGTAATGTACTTGCAACTGTGTATTGAACCAACTATGAAGTTATATGTATGTACCAACTACGTACATATATGTAACTTCTCAAATATGCTGATGACTTCGAGGATTCTGTTTCTAGTTGGTACTTCCTTTTCCTAGAGCCGCACTGTCTCTATCTTATTACTTATTCTATGTTATTCTTGGTTATTCTATGTTTGAAAATTTCACATCGTAATACTCCTTTGAATTTCTAAACAGTTCTAAGCTGACCCACTTTTCGTCATTTAATTATTTTTAGGCTTGACATATTTCATAATCGCTTACAGTGCGGCTCAATTATCCATACCAACTGAACTTTATAATAAAATTATAAGAACGGGTTCCTCCGTAAATTTCCGGTGTCCGCGCGGCCGGTTGCTTTCAAGACAACCCGACTGATGGCGATTGAGTGATCTCACTCCCTCCACACAGAAGCCTTTGCAATGAGCTACATGACAGCTCTACACACTAGCATAATGAACTGAATAGCAGTGAATAGCTCTTCTTGGATAGCAGTTTTTAATGAAAATTGGAGATCATTTAAATGATATGTTACAAAGTCAAGTGTTTTAGAGTACTCGGGTTTCATTTTCCGATCCACAAATAGTATATTATTTCATAAGTAAGCTCTATTGCACGCAAATAAAATACTATCTTTTCATACGTACACATTTTAAGATTCGCTTTTCGATTTAGATATAAGAATGTAAGTTAAACGGCGACCTATTGGAAGAATATCGAGAATGCAAAAACGTAGTGAGTTAATTTGTCACGTAAGTATATTAATGCATATACTTACAAAATATATAACTTTCCTTATCAGTTATACCCCTGGCCGTCTCATATCTGAGTTCGATCGTGTATGCACATCTTAACAGGTTTGCTTTAACTGTTTAACTGGACAATGAATGCAAACATGTACGTTACATACAGCCTCTGAGGGCCGGAAGCTTCTGAAGGCCCTTGCCCCGCAGGGCGTGCACTGCGAATAAACAACCGTACCTATTTTAAATGGGCTCGCGCATTGCGCGCGCAGCAGCGCTGGTACAACCTTATAGAGGTGTTCCCTGAAGTCACCAACAATATAACATATATCATGTCTTCTAGAGGTGATCCTGATCAAAAATGTTCATATACACCATTGCTCAATTCCTTTTCGTTTTCGAGATATCGATAAAAGAAGAAATGTTGACCATTAGACATTTATTAAGAAACTACACAGACTACAAACTACAAACATTAAAAGCTAATATTATAATAATTTCTCAAACTGCTCCTTTACACTTTCCAAACATGCTGCTGGTTTTTGAGCCATGTTTTATTGTCAGTTAATATCTGCAAATTCATTTCGCAAAGAATCTACTGCCACGACTATTCTGGCTATCATATCTTCTCGCGTATCTGGCTTGCTATTTTATTATAAACACGAGATTTAACGCAACCCTAAAAGAAACAGTTCAGTGGCGACAAGTCAGGGGAACGTGTAGACCACGGTATGGGGCCTCCTCTTCCTATCTACGATCAGTAAACTTTTGATGCAAAATTCAATAACTTGCCTAACTAAATGCGGTGGAGCACCATCTTGTTGATAAAACATGCATGCCGCGTCGAGATTCTAGTGGAATATTTTCCATGTATTCTGGAAAATTATTCTCCAATAAATTGCAATAATAATTATTTAACAACCCACACCATACAATCGCAGGTAAACGATGTTGGTGATTGGCCACAACTACACTATATATCTCGAAAACAAAAAATTATTGACCTGTCGTGTATCTTAACATTTTTGATCAGAATTACCTTTGGAACACATGATATAAGCTTGTCGGTTATCCCAGGGAATACCCTGTATAGATAATAGTACAATAAATTTATTTATACCTGTTAACAATGAGTTCATCTCTGCAATTAGCAATGACCTAACACATTTTTATTCATTTTATACTCAATAAAAATGAAACAAAATCTCTGCGTTCAGTTATCTGTCAACAATTTATACAAGCAGAAATGCGTAGTGTGGATCAAATTTATTGGCTGATTTAAAGTTCCACTCTGTGAATGGATTATAGAATGATTTTCTATACTTGATTTTTAATCTGTATAATGTTCTAATCAGCCGAAAATTTCTAGAAAGGACTCTACATTTCGCAAAGTAATTTCGGTTCAGGAAAACTCGACACCAACAACTGTACGCTTATTGGCCTCCGGTGAGTCATGCTGCAGCCTTCATTACCATTGCAAAATTTCCAAACATAATCAATCAAGATCATCCCGGAAGTAAATTTTGATACGTGACGGTGCAGCTCTGGACTGATGCACAGCTGTAATATGAGTCACCGGAGGATACACAGCAAATGGATACCGGCCTTTAGAATGCGAACGTACTGGACGTGACAACTCGATCTCGTAGCAGTGTACTTATACAATTATGGAATCTTTAACCGTTTACTTGAGTTTTCTGCAAAAGTTGTTGCTGTCCATTGAATTCCAAAATCGCTACCAATGCATTTGAGCTAATTTGTTTATAATTTGTGTTTAACGTTAATATATTGTATTGCACAATGCTTGAAATTATGATTTAGGTAAGGGATGAAGCTATCATGAATCCTGTTTATTTATAACAGGAACGGCAGGCAGAAGCAGGTATGGAGCATAATTTGGAAAATGTTCTACATACATTTTTGTTAACCAGTCTTGTAACTGAATTCCCCAATAAGAACTTTCAATAATTTTTACCGCTATTAAAAATGACTTTTTGAATATCTGTTATATTATATTCAGTGTTTCGACTTGTCCAAATATATACACAGTATGACAACTAAATAACGAGAATTTTTAGTTATACAAAAAAACACATATTGAATTATGTTATTTTTTTATTCAAGACAGGTTCCATTCAACTCAATAGAATTTTGTATGTCATCCTTAGGAATGGCCTGTAGTACCTCCGTCGCAGCTGCTTGCATGGCTGAAATATCATTATAAAACGGACCTTTCATCCCAATTTTCAGTTTAGGGTAAAGAAAATAGTCACACAATGATACATCAGGCGAGTACGGTGGGTGGTCAATGACACAGATATTGTTTTAGTCAAAAATTCACGAACAGCTGTTTTCCTGCTAGAAATTCAGGCTGAACACATACAATTCTTGATCACAAACGATGTAAAACTGCTAAATAATACTCCTCATTTACAGTTTTACCTTGTGGAACAAATTCCTTGTGGATAATCCATCATAAAAAGTAATCAACATTGTCTTGATTCTTGACTTCTGAAAACGTAATTTTTATTTTTTCGTAAGAGAAAGATTGCATTCGCAAACAAAATTGATGTCCAGATTTTGATGGATCTTGACGAATTGAATTGGGCTTTTTGTAGCCTCTCTATGCTATTTTTAGTGGTTGGCCTGTCCGTCCGTCCGTCCGTCTATCTGTTTGTGTGTTTGTAAGTCGTTTTTAGACTGCCACGTGAGACTGAGTAAAACAATACTTTACATACAAGCTAATTATTGTATAATCTGGTCACAATAAGGATTTCGTAAAAATTGTACATATTGTTGAGGTACTTAACCTAAATTTCTTTTTATTTTTTGAATTTTTTATAACAAACTGTACTTTTGTAACCTACATAAAATTGTGAGTAACAAACTATAAGAATAGTATATGCTTAAGATCCACAATTCTCGAGTTATAAGC
The DNA here is from genome assembly GCA_033557675.1 of Coptodactyla brooksi. Classification (NCBI taxonomy): domain Eukaryota; kingdom Metazoa; phylum Arthropoda; class Insecta; order Coleoptera; family Scarabaeidae; genus Coptodactyla; species Coptodactyla brooksi. Next base: position 14,960 of record JAWQRM010000075.1, on the reverse strand, counting down.
ATAATTGATAAAAACACAGCCCTATGGGGCAAGAGGGTAGTTAATTCTAAGGGATTTTTTACTTAAATACCATTTTACGTTGGAATTTACAGAGGATGTTACCATTTTACGATATATAGCAAAATATGGTAGCAACAAGTTATTGTTTAGAATACCATTTCTGCTGTGTTCTCCTTTCTCAATATTTCTTAAATTAATGAAAATTGAATCCAATAGTATAACAATACGATAGGGTATGCCAAAAACTGAAATTTTTCTAATTTCTTTTATGCATTGCAGTCGTTTACAACTTTGATTATTGAACAAAACATTCGTAAATTAGATATTTAAGGTTTGATGTAGATTATGCAAGGTTAATTATTTTTCTTTATTACTAAAGCCTAAAAATATTCTATATTAGATTCTTTTAATCAAAATCTTCATTAGACTATTCCATCCCACTAATTTGGCTGACAATGAAAAGTAGACCAAATACATTATCTAAAACTGTAGACAGCTCGTCCAAAATTAGTCAAGTGAATATTACTGCAAATACTGTAGTTTATAATTAAAACGATTTACAATGTTTGAGAATAGTTAAAAATTAGTTCTGTTAGTTAAGTTGTGATAAAGTTAAGACGTAGATAAGCGTTTAAGCCGATAACACATTTACTTCTGATTCTTCCCATTTCTCTGTCCAATCATGCTCATTTCATAATATTGCAAAACGACCAAACGAAATTAATTTACTTTCGAGTAACTTACCGCAACCTTGCTCAATTCTTAAACTAACAACATTGTTCTACATTTCTAGTTCTATACATTTACGACAATATTAATGATTCAATGTACTACAGGGTACTACAGAATGATATTACAGAGCAGTTGATCTTATTTCTCATCGCATGGGTATTAATAAAAGAACTAAATGATTTTGTTTTATTTTTTAAAGCTTACAATAGCTTCCAACATTTTTCAATAAATTAAGGATTATTTAAACCTGGTAAGGCCAGATAACATTTTTAACAAGTCATACCTTCATCTTATTACGGTTTGCAAAACTTACCGACGCTTAGAAACTAGATAACGTTTAAACCTTCAAACGTTTTGAACATTCAAAGGGTTGGAACATCATTTTTCCCATGCCAACTAGATTGGTGGTATGTAATAATTTAATTTTCAAAAATTTTTTTATTTCTTATTTCAAGATTGACTTTTTTTTTATTTTCTTCCCGCCGACGCTTCTGATGATGTCGACATGGTCGGCGAAATGTGAGTCAAGCTAGAATAAACTTTTCTGTTTTGGTGTAGTGGTGGCATTGTTCGAACTTCGTTACTAACCTAAAGGTTCTAGAATCTTCAACTTAAGATGAAGAATTATCAATACTACCTATATGAAGAATTTGAAGTCTCAATTTTCTTTCGATTTCCTTTATTACTCGTAAAAATCTAGTACTGATCCGAAGCCGGCCCTGCGTGCTGCGCTCTGCTCTCACTTTCCTCGATTCACGAGACCGTAGTAGGCGGTGAGGGGTGGGGGTGCGACGCTATGAAAGGCGTCGTGAACGTCAAGGTCGTCTGCGGAGACGCGCCTTGCACGGTCGCCGACGTCGCGACGCGCATCTCTTTTTATTTTGCTCTCGTTTTCGTTCTATGCGAACTCGCTGTACTCGCCCGGCTCGTGGCTCACTCAGCTGACTTCCGAAGTAGGTCTCTCGGCCTTCTTGATGTCGTACTCAGGGTTGTCACGACCGATCTCTCGCAGCTATTCCGGGAATTCCGGGTGGATGTATCGGGGTGTATTTTTGTGATCCAATGAGGCTTTTGTAATTGTGTGTTTGTGTCTTTATTTATGTGGAATTATTTTTGGATATTTCTGTGAATGAGGAGATATTCGGTGAAGCTATTTATGAACGGATGTTAAATGATGTTTCTAATTATTGCAAATTTGACTATTGCAAAGTTTGTATAGTTTACCTTATTATTACAATGGTAATATTTCGTAATTATCGGTGAATTTTTCTTGGTTTCATGTCGTGTCGATTGAGTCTGTTTGGCAAGACACTTTGTACCTAATAACTTTTAACCTAATAACTTTTACCAAAAATAAAGTCAAATGCACTTTCAATGGTTATCTTATTGATGATACTGACAATATGTTTTATTATTTTTTATACATAAACGCAAACAACGGTGAGAAGCAATCTTAATACTAACAAAAATAAACTGTATTATAATAAAAAACATTACAAACACCAAATCTAAAAACAAGAGAGAACATCAAATAAATTCTGATGTGCATCCAATTATTGCCTAACCTTTACGTTGATAACAGCCATGCACATGAACCAGCCATGCACATGCACATGTAATATGTGTCACATTTTGATGACACATATTACATGGTGCTGTTTTGTTTTTCTGATTGCACCCGATGTAGATGGCACTGATACTTCGCCACGCTGATCTTGAATTTTATTTATTAAAGCAGTAGCTTGTTGAGTACGAGGTTTATGTTCTTTTGACATCATATATGGAGTTACCAGGAGTCTGCTTTGGATTTCTCATAGTCGGTATCATCGCTGATTTTCAACACCAGAAGTATCTTCATCGTCGGATACATTTACATGTATTTCTGTTATTTCTTCATCAGATTCTGATGATGCATATTCAACACAGTATATAAAGGAACTGAAGTGCGCTGTACGCGTTCCCTATGTATATGATATATTAGTATGTACGCACCGACATGCCCAGACATGCACATACTTACATATTCGACCAGTATGAATGCATTATCTTGTTGGTTGCTATATACATAGTTATAATACACTTATAGTATTCATATAAGTAAAGTTAGAAATAAAATTATATAAAGTCAAATAAATCTAAATAGTTTTGGGTCATAATGACCCGAGGGTTATATTCGTAAGAATCTTGTTTAAAAAATTTATAAATATTTTTTTCTAAAAACTATTTGGCTATATTATATTTTACGCACCAGCAAAAAAGTCACAAAATCTTGGAAACAAGTAATGAAAGATGACACATGAACGATGATGAGAGTTATAGAAGCTCCTCGGTCATATTGACCGAGGAGCACAGCAGGGTTAAATAAAGTCAACAGTTTTTAACGCAGTGGTAATTTCTACATTAATAGAAGAAAAGTTTACGATTTGAGTTGTAATGTGCTTGTATTTTCTTTACTATTCATATCTCTTGTTTCTCTCTTTGAAAAAACTTAAACATAAATCAGCAATTTGAGCACCTGTAGGGAAAATAGATAGTTGTAGGTTCGAGTTCTACTCGGATGTCAATTTATTTTGTTGTTTCAATAAAAAGTTATGAATTAATAATTCCTATCTGGGCGAAACATCCTCGGAAAATCGATTAATGGAGAAAGATCTACTTTCATAAGTTTGTGAGTTTGAAACCATTGGTTTTGCAGCAAAGTTAAGCTGTTGTCAACAAAACAAGAAATTAGCTTATTTGGAAAACGGAGATGAAAACAGACAATATTATTTTGTTTCTCGATATATGTTTCGGTTTATCTAGTAAAGCGTCTACAGGAGAATGAAGAGTCCAAGAAATTAGCTCCCCGACGCACGTTTCGCTAACCATGTTAGCGAACCGTGCGTCCTCGGATGACGATAACATGGTTAGCGAAATGTGTGCCGAGCAGTTAATTTCTTGTTTTGGTTAAGTGATGACAATTGCACAACATTGTCTATTAACTTATTATGTAATTTTAATTCGATTCTGAGAAGTGTTTATTGCTTTATATTTCGAATTTTCTTAAGATACTGCATTTCCCACAGACATATTTTCGATATCCGTTAGAAAACCCACAGCGGAAACGTAATTACACATTTTTTCCTACGCTCCGACTTCCTTCCGCCCAGAATGCGAACGATTCCTTTCGTACATGTTACATAATTTCTGCCGCTGCCGCCTCGTTTCCCGCAGCCATTGCGCGTTTAAAAGACAGCAGAACTAATTAATTACTTAATTAACGTCAGTTTCGTCATTTAGACGTAATGTGCAATGGCTGAAGCTAATAACGTTGCATAATGCGGCGCAAGACTTTACATTTGCTTCCCTCTGCCCTGCTTCCGCTGGTTCTCCTCATTTGCTTCCCTTCCCTTCCCTCCCCGCGACCCATTCGCTACACAGACTTACTCTGAGCACGTTATTAATGACCAAATGATCAAACAGCTCATTAAATGAATCATTAAAGCCGTATTAGCTAATAGCGTCTAATTTGTTTATTTTCATAACTACGCAATAGGCATCCTTCTTGTGAGTGCAATATAACTATATTACGCATGTCACCTAATCTATTCAGATTAGATGACATGCGTAATCTGAATAATCCTTAAATTGTAATTATCCTTAAATTCCTTGTTAATTATGCCAAATTTAATTGTAAAAGTGAGATTATCTAGTGCCCAACGTCGGCAACCAGTGCAAAAAGTGCCTTCTGTAAACATTATTATACTTCAAAAACTGCTTTAATCTAAAAAGCTCCCTTGAGTCTACAGACAGAGTTTACAGTTGTACAACCTTCTTAAAAGTTGTAACGCTTTATATTTGTGACATTTAAGCTATCACTAACTTTTCCTTGAGCGGTCTTTAGCTGTGAAGCAGTTTTAGGAACGCTAAGTCTTGAATTGGCGTGTACTATCTCTACAGCAGTTTCGCCGAATACCGGATCCATACTAAAATTGCTTACTATACATTACGATAAATACTCTTGATTTTCCTACACTTCCAATATCATTAGAATGATTACTAGTATCTGCAGCAATTTTGGAACTAACTGTTTCAAAATTGGTAACACACGCTGACTCTCTGATTGTATTTACGATTTCAACATGCAAATTCTTCTAGATTTTCGGACATGAGTAGTTCAACCATTGTACGTCTTATTTAGAATTTAAGACATTAATTGCACTGACATTATATCATTTTTTTTCATTTTATGACACACTTTATTAAGAGTGTGTTATAATCATATAGCGAAAATGATTTCCATTTTTTTGTAATGTTTGTGGTAGAGCGCTAAAATAATAAGGCGGCGATAAATGTATATCTTAAGCAGCTTTTCAGTTTTTTATTGTCTTTTAAACGTACAAAAAGTGTTTAACTTTTTTTTTTCTTTTGGTGAAAATGAAAGGCTGTTTATACTCTTTTCTTAAAGAGTATAAACAGTTTATGTAATTACATATTCACCGTTTTAGTTCAACACCTTTTGCCATTTTTCTGGCAGTAGCATGATTCCGCGCTCATAAAACGTCTGATCCTTGCTGCAAAAAACAGATCCAGGTCATTTTCACGGCTTCATTTGAAGTAAAGGCTTTGCCGTCCAAGAAAATGTGCAGAGACCGAAACAAGTAATAATCAGATGGTGCGAGATCTAGAGAATGTGATAGGTATGGTAGTAATCTCATTCTAGTTGTAAAAGCTTTTGGTGAGTTGCCAAACTGGTATGTATATATACGGTCTCGCTTACCAATTTGATCATGGTGGAACACTATACCTTTTCTATTGATCAATTGTGGCCTTTTCTGTTTGAGTGAATCATGCAATTTGTCCAATTGATGACAGCACCAAAAAGTTTGCAAACTTGCAAACAATTTTGCAAACTTTCGCAAAAAATGTTGCTAACCAGTTTGCAAAAATATCATGGAATGCCATCACTGGCATTCTGTGAATACATTCTCTCCATACACATCGACTAATTCTTTTCTCGCTTGAACGGCTTTTTTGTAATAAAAAAGCAAAATGTGCCGAAAATGCTGGTTTTGATTCTCCCTGTTTCATAAGACACAAAAAGAAAATAATTGCGCAGAACCAAACAAAATATTTCCACACGAATTTTCGAACGTCAGCTGTCAGAATGTATAATGCATATACCGTTTAGAATGAAGTTGACTGGTTAACTAACGCCTCTACTGTGAAAAAAACGAAATTACTTTCCGATCACCCCAATAGTTTTTTATTTACAAAGGAACCATGAATATTATATTTTCATGGCCCCCATATTTTAGCTATTTGATGGAATACAGATTTGAATTTTTGCACAGTCATACAGGGCGATGAGACATTTTTTAATATACTCAAATTATTTCTGAACTGCAAGCTCAGCCTACTGCGAATTCACAAACAGGGCCAATTCTCAATATTTTGCTTCGCGTTAGAGATATCAAAAAAGTATTAGAAAAAGTTGTTTAAAATATTATTTTAACCCCATATAGAGTTTCATGACAAAATTCGCTAATTTTTTCATTATTTTGATCTTACATTACAAGTTTAATTTTTAGTTTAATAATAAGAGTGCCATGGAAAGTAAAAATTTGACACTCGTGTTAAAGTTCAGAAAATATGGGGCTGTCTTCATCTTAAATGCGACACACTGTATATATATATATATATATATATATATATATTCATGAATATTTTTCAGCATATCTACAAAATATCACTGTATTCCTATGTGTTCATCTACTGAAGTTTGACTTTTGCGTTTTCATTTAAGCGAGACTTGTGAGTTTCCAAAGCTATGTATCTACTTGACCATCAACAAGCATCGTAAGAAGCTCAGTCACGTTTATAACTGTATTAGTTTATAAAAACGAACCCATAATGTGTAATTAAGACGAAGCAAGGAAGAAAGCATATAAACATTCTTATCACTTTCACGGCGCCAAGTTTAAAATAAATCACATCCAAAAATTTAAATTGCTATACTAAATCATAGCCAAAACTGGTATTGTCATGTTAATATTAAGTATTTCACTGTTTAAGTTATATAATGTGCCTTGAAATTCTTAACACACTGATATTTTAATATTCCTCAAACTGATGTCTTTCGGATGTGACGCGCAATGTTTAGGAATAGTAGATTTTGCCAGTATATCCAGTATTGCCAGTATAGCCAGGAATAGTAGATCTTTCAATAACCATTCACCGAATATCAGCTTTTCTGAATATTGCTTTGACACTTATGTCATGATGTATTTTATATTTATCGATTCAACCAGACGATTGATGGATTGAAAGACACTATTTACCAATAATATTTTTAAATAACAGCAACTATCGCTGTTAACCATAAGCGACATAAGATAAAAATTAGAAAAAAAATGACAATCACCGAAAACCAATCAACATAAAGAAGATAAAACTATGCATAAAATGTTACATCTACACCTACGAATATTTCAAATATTACTGTGAGTTACTACAAGCTATTCGTAGTACAAAACGTATCGTTAAACCTTTGCTTGTTAAAAACTCTTAGAAGTGTCAATTTCTTCGTTTGGTAAGTAGACGTTTCCAAAGTCTATTCAAAATTTTGAATAACTATTGAGCTTTTGAGGTGGATATTCTTAGCAAGTCTGCTATCATATGTTTTTAGATTCTTGCAGTCTGCGAAAAGTGGTCAAGTATGACTTTTTAACAAAACAATAATTTTTTGCAGCTTTTGCTATTAGGTCATTTTTTTAATCTAGCCGGCGGAAGCCAAATTCCTTGGATTCTCAAATCGGTTAGTCCTAGAGCAATTTGAAAAACTAAGCTAGAAGAGAATTGATAAAATTGAAAGAATTTATATTTAGCAAATGTCATACGGCAATGACTTTACTGGCTTACATAATGCTTACAAGTTAATAGTCATCAGCTTGAACATTTAATTTTATTATCTCTGTTTCTGTCATTGTGCTGCTTTAAAATTATAGATCCTGTTCAAAGGTATCTCTTTGTGTCTAAAAACATTAACATAAATTTGAATAATACAACTACATACGCTTAAATGGCGGACTTTAATATTAATGCACAACCTATTCTTCTAATTTTATAAATCCTATTGAAAGGCATCTCGTTGTATCCACAAGATCTACCCATCTAAAATGTTATTAGTATAGTTCATGCAACAGCTATTCGAAGTAATCTATATACATGTACCGGATGCGTAACGGAAAATAGAAGTTTGTACCTCCATTATAAAATGACCGATTTCAACAACGTGAAGACGAAGTTAAACTGGATGAGATGCACTGTATCTTTTCACACCTATCAGAGCAGATGTTAGATTTTTGAATGAAATTATGCATACAGTTATTTGTGCTTCTCTCGTTGATTATAGATAGTTTCCTATCTGTAATAATAATTATTATTACTGATAGGATAAATACTGAATATTACTTTCATATTATTTAATATTAGATAATTATCTAACGTTTGTGACATCAGAGTATAAAAGGGAAAACAATAGCGAATCATTTCTATAATGTGGCTATATTTAATTTTGTTTTTTAGATGATTAAAATCGGTCAGTACACAAGTTTGCAAAAAAATTTTTTGTCCACAAAAAGAATAATTCGAGTACGACTCGGCAGGCATGATACTCTTGTAAGAAATATCTAAATTTGAAGGCTGCCTCACGGTAGTCTTCTTTTAACGCAGTCCATAGCATTATAAAATTTGACTCACTAGTAACTTATCCTGTTTCTAATTAGCAAACAGACGTAGTCTTTGCCGATAAATCTTTCCCTTGTTTCATATTTCGCAGATATGTGCTTTCTTATGCGTGTTATAGCTCTTGAAATTCAAAGTGATGCAGGCACGTATTCGAGGCAGTTCGCACGAAAGTTGACCGACCAGCTGCTCGCCGTGATGGCGTGATTAATTCGGTATCAACAAACACACCTAGAAAGTTGGTACCGAGGCTGGCATTGTTATTTAATTTTAATGTTAATGTTTAGCCTTTGGCTTTCGATTCAACACCCGCAGGTTACTGCAGAATCACTTCTTAGTCAAATTTGGTGTTTTATTGTGGCGTTTTATTTGGCGTTTGATCTCCGCGTTAGCAGCGTTGCAGAATCATCATACAAAAATGTACCCTCTTGATTTAGAGCATTAGAAATGTCATACATATATCAAAAATAATATTGATCCTAAAATCGACCCATTGCGATTTGATATTTCAATCCGTGCTAGTCAACAATCGTTTCTTTATTGACGAGCACCCTTTTCATTTTTCACTTTTCAACTTATCAACTAGTTTCAGTTTACGCTATTTTCAAAAAATGTTGTGGGATGTGTTAGGTTGTTTTATATAAAGTGGATCAGTGTTTTATTGAAGGAGATTTATTGGTTTGTTTTATTGAAATTCTAATTTAACTAAGCGTTTATTACGGGATTTTTTAGAGTTTCTCGGAACATTTCTAGATTTTCATAACTCTTCAGTGAGGTTCTAGTTTGCGTAAGACTTCAAACGTACAAATGTGGAAATTACCCTCTTAATTGTCAGGTTAGTGAGAAATATTGTTAGTCTGCTCTGCATAATTTTAACCACACTAGTCTTTTTTATGTATGATCCTTGTATCTGTCACTGAATCTTCCTCCAGTCAGTTCGATATACCTTGTGCTGCATTCCTCATTTATGCTTTTGAAGACAATGCAAAACAAGACATCATTATGCTCTAAAGAATATCACCCCAAAATTATTTTCAATTCGACAATAATACACAATAAATAAAGAAAGCTGGATTACCCATAATTGGACTTTTAAGCTGCACCCGCAATACGTGTTAAAGAGGGTCGCATATTGGGGGCTATAGCAAATACGCGTTGCGCAGTATCCCCACTTCATCATATCGCCGATGTGACGGCATTACGGAAATTACGGGCATTATTCTTATTTAGTTGTTTAGTGATGCGTACACCGTTGAATAAAAGTTATCAAGTGGTATTACGGTGGCAGGTCTGCAAGCGATTGCTAGGATTTATTCGTACAATCTTTCGCAGGATGGCCCGCTCTCGCTAGACAAACTATTATCAGACTTATTCAGAAGTTTGAGAAAAATTATTGTCTAAAGAAGTGTACCAAATGCCACTTAAGAGAGTCGAAAAGAAAGTAAAAAGGGACGAAATGATTTGTGCTTCTGTGGTAGCAGACAACACAAAATTAACCAAACGTATTAGCGGCATTGGAAGTGGGCAGTAAAACTGTAGGGAGAGTTTTGCACAAGCACGGCTATAAGGGCTATAAAGTCGGTAAAAGTCAAGAAATGTTTTCCGATGATAATATTCGAAGGATGAAGTTTTGTGAGCAAGTAATGGAAAAAGGCAAATGAGGAAGAAAGCTTTATTCAAAATATTGCTTTCACCGATGAATCTACTTTTCCATTGCGTGGAAAATACAATTCTGCTGTTATTCATTACTGGTCTCGAGAAAATATGCATAAAAGTTTTCCTGTTTGTACTCAATATCCGCAAAAACTGAACGTTTGGACTGAAACTCTTGGTGACCATTTAATAGGCCCTTTTTTATTGATGGCATCTTAACTTCCCGGAAATATGTAGAATTGTTAGCTACGCAAATACTTTCTGCTATCCGCGACATTCGCGGAATAGACCTGGATGGTGTTTGATATCAGCAAGACGGCTGCTCGGCACATAATTCGGCTATAGCTAAAGAATTTTTAATAAATTCATTTCATAATCGCATTATGAGTGGGTTAGGGAATATTAAATGGCCAGCGAGATCTCCAGGTTTCTCTCCAACTTCTGGAGCTCACTTTTCTGTGGATCTTCTTGAAACGTGTACGGCTACGAGCGAGTAGAAAATCTTTTAAGAATTTATGTTATTTTAGAATATTTTTTTATTTTCCATTTATAAGAATAGATTTATGTTCCTCTTATGCAATCAACATTTAATGCCAATAACATTTTAATGGAGATATTTCTAAGATCTCCGTTTCACGTAAGTAAAAGAGCACTAGTTAGTACGATACACTATCATCGACGTGCCAAACGCGATTGCCGCTAACCGTTCAACCAAGCAGAGGTTCCCTCCTACTACGTATTGCGGGCGCGGCTTAAAAATTCTATGGCACAAGATTTTATCCTCATACTATATAATAAAGATATGGAACGTCTGCCCATAAGTTTCCGGTGTCCGTGCGGCCGATTGATCCAAAGTTTTTTTATCGCGAACCCTATTGAGGTCCAGGTAGAGTCGATAGATGCTCGGATAATCTACGTCTTTGTTTGACTTATGTAAAGGTCCGATATATCCAAACGTATTTAGCAATCCTTTTCTTAATCAATAATAAACCGGACGCTTCAAGATGTGTCATCTCACATATTTTGGTTTCATACGCTGTCCAGGTTGTTTTATTTCCGAAACCGTAAAGTTTTAATAAGTTCATCTCAACTGTATAATAAAATCATAGGAACGGGTCTCTCCGTAAGTTTCCGGTGTCCGCGCGGTCGATTGCATTCGAGACAACCCGACGGACCGCAATCGAGCGATCTCACTCAGTCCACACAGAAGCCCTTCCAGTGAGCTACATGACCTCTCTACGTACGCTTACATAGTAAACTGAATAGGAGTGAATAGATGCATTAGATGTATTGTTCTCTTCTTCGATAGCAATTTTTAATGAAAACTGGAGGTCATTTTAATGGTATGTTCTAAATGCAAGTGTGTCAAATAATAATATTCACAGTTGAAAAATATCTTATTCATTCATACATTTTGAGTTTCGCTTTTCGATTTAGATGTAAGAAAGTTAAACGGTGACCTATTAGAAGAATACCGAGAGTATAAAAATATTGAATTAATTTATTAACACATATACTTACGAAGTGTATAACATTCGTTTCAGTTATAACTTTCCTTATCAGTTATACCCCTGATGGTTATACCCCATCTCATATTTCAGTTCGACCATGCAAGCGCATCTTAAAAGATTTGCTTTAACTGTTTAATTGAAGAATGAATGCAAATACATTACATTCAGCCTCTGAGCACAGGAAGCGTCAGAAGACCCTTGCAGAACGAGCACCTCTAACCCCCGGACGCTTGCCCCGCAGGGCGTGCACTGTGAATAAACAACCGTGCGCAATGGAAATAGGCTTGCGTATTGCGCGCGCAGCGGCGCTGGTCATAAATATTTCTCCATAAAGATGAAGTAGATGCAGAAATGAAATACACAAATAAGGCAAAGGCAGGATACATATTTGTAGGTGATATGATATTCATCATTGAAAGCGCAAAAGTAGATGACTTATTAAATCACATCAATGCAAAGCAGATTAAAATAAAATTCCCATGTAAGAAGGAGGAAAACAACAACATTAACTATTGGAACATGACAATAATCAAGAAAGAAAAGCAAACTTCCACTGAAACATGGACAGAAAATCAACAACAGAATTCATTATATATCAGCACACAAAAATGACACGAAAACATTCAAGAACAAAAGAACATACCAACACGAAATATTACAGAAATCGAAAGTGAAGCACAATTGACCACATTCACCTACACAGGACCTATTTCAAGAAACGCAACATAAATATCGGTCTGCATACAGCGTAAAACACCCAACACAATCGATAATAGAAAAACCTAATAAACTGGAATAATCCGAAACGTAAAAATGAAATGCGGCATACCTGATATGAAATATATCAGATAAACAGTAGGCAAAAAAAACAAAGTACACTTAACATCGTACAACAGAATACAAAGATTACTCAAACTATGTCGAGCATCTCTACAAAATCTCCCGCATGGCTGGCAATAGAGAAGAATATTTTAAAGCTCTAGATAGATAGCAAAGGTCCTAGGTAAAAGTAAAACCCTCAATATTCACGAAAATCTAGAAATATTCCGCGAAACCTTTTCTGTAGGCATTAATGACCCTGGCTCCTAAAATATTCACATTTTCAGGATATATATTGTTAGACCGTAGACTTAGTCTTTAAGGTAAGCTCATACCCAAAAGTAATAAGGTCCGTCTGGCAGGCCATTTATTTGATCCAAGCGTTCCAAGCCACCTTTCTCCAAATCTTTCACTTAATAAATTTGATATTAGAATTATGAGGTGATGCGCCATCCTGTTGAAAGCAGATGCTTCTCTCCTTCAGTGGGAAATTATCCAAAAAGTTATCCACCAACAATTTATCAATGCTAATAATATTATGATATTTATTTTGGTCCAAATTTCCATCAATAAAAACTGGTCCAACCGACGACTTCCAATTACACCACACCAAACGTTTAGACAAAATCTTCTTTGAGGATTCTGTTGGATAATACTCCGAGGCTTTTCCCTCCTTCACTGTATATGAATCCATACTTATTCCTAAATATTCATTCTTCGGTCCATAAAATTTTGCAATCCACCTTTGGCGATTTTATAAAAATAAAAATTGCAGAATTTTATTCTATGCCCAGTAGTCGAGCCTGTACTCGTTGAACACATCGGATTTTCTTCATTGCATAACATTTATCCAGTTCTTCTCCAGTTCTTCATCACAGCAACTTTTCTCGAAGTGGGAAGTATTGCGGTTTTGGTGGTTGCCGATCAGGATAACGCTCCTGTTAATGACGAACCGCAACATAACTATTTTTTCTTGTCTTGAAATAGATTTGAATCATGTCTGTAAACAGATTATTGGGTTTCATAAGTGATGCGATGAACGCGCGATCTAAAACGCCCTACCTCATATTCAACAATACCAGTTCTTCTCGAAATTTTTCCTATTCAATAGTGTATCTTTTAGGATCACTGCATTCAAAAAGATATGAGCAAATAGATAGGCAACAAAATGTTTGGTGCCGTTTAAAAGCAACCTAGCCTTTGTTACAGGAAAATAAATTTCGATGAGATGACGCAGATTTATAGAGCATTGGATCATATTTAAGTTATTTTCAAAATAGACAATATCGAACAATAAATAAAGGAGTTACACACTCTTCCGTTTCTTTTGATAACCACCCGATTTAAGACAACACAATATACTCTGTGGCATGTATCATATCTTTCAAAATTACGTAAGCTGAAACTAGTCAACAGAGAAAAATGAAAAACATTGCTCTGCAACATAGGAACAATTAATACGAAATTCATAATGTGCCAGACGCATCAAGGAAGAAAATAGAATATATTTGTCTGTAATGGTATATATTTGTTAATGGACCGCTATTTTGTTGGATGCGACTTTTGAATGATTGGTAGAAAAACGTTTAAAGAATAAATATCCAACCATGATTCATCATGCTACTTAACCCTACTGTGTTCCGCGGATCAATTTGACCTGAAATGGATTTTCAGGTTGTAGAACTTTGTCATCTTGCATTATTTGTTTCCAAGATTATGTGACATTGTTTGCTGGTACGTAAAGTATAATATTGCGAAATAATTTTTGACAAGAAATTATTATCAAATTTCTTAAACAAAATTATTACGTATATAACCCTCGAGTTATTACGACCCAAAACTATTGAGACTTCTTTGACTTTATGTAATTTTCTTTTTAACCTTATTTATATGAATACTATAAGTGTACTATAACTATATAGTAGCCAACAAAATTATGCACTCATACTGGTCGAATATGCAAGTCTGTGCATGTCTGTGCGTGCATACTAATATATCATATAAATAGGAAACGCGGACAGCGCACTTCAGTTTCTTTATGTACAATGTTGAGTAAGCGTCATCATAAATAATGGCGAGGCGATTTAGACTTATTGTTAGCAATATCACGCATTACATTTTGATGATAAAATCGATCGTCAACAAAGGAGAGCAAGTATCAAATTAGCCCCTATAAGAGAGTTATGGGAGAAGTGGATAGAAATTATGCCTAAATTATACAATGAGGGTGATAATGTTTCTATGTGATAATGTTGCATTTGTGATATGGAGAGAAATATATCCAGATTCGAGTAAGAACGCTCTGTACAAGAGAAGGCTATTTCTGGAAGAATTGGGCAAACTGATTTTAACTCCCTGTACGATGTCAAGATAACATAAACCTCATACTCAACAAGCTACTCTAGTAATAAGTAAAATTCAAGATCAACGTGACGAAGTAGCAGTGGTGCAATCAGTACCACTACATCTGGTGCAATCAGTAAAAATCAATAAAGAAATCAGTAAAAATAAAAGAGTACG